>WWET01000090.1:603909-621153 GCA_011038615.1 Limnodynastes dumerilii | reverse complement strand
CTATTATATTATACCTAGATTATATTATATTATACCCCTATTATATTATACCTAGATTATATTATACCTATACCCATATTATACCCCTATAATATTATACCTAGATTATATTATGTTATATTATATTACAATACAATATATATTATAGTACAAGGAAACTGCTCTCTATTACACAACATTAGATATAAACATAGAAAGTGACGGCAGATAAGATCCATTTGGCGAATTCAGGCCGCCCTATTGTCTCTTTCAATTGTATTGTCTTTAGATCTCATTTGAACCATTCATTTAGTTTGAGGTTTAGGATCTCCTTATATTTATCCCAAGTATGTTCTACAGTGTTGCCCTCTACCACCTCTGATGGGAGGCTATTCCAGTGACACACTACACTTTCAGTGAACTCATGTTTCCTTGCATCCCCTCCACTTACAGATATGGGGCCGTATTCAGAGATCCGTTTCAAGATTGGGCCACAATTATACGCACGCACGGAGCAGGCTAAACCCCCTCACATCCATGACACTCCTCTCTCTCGGCCGTGCTCACAGAGACTTACACCACCATAGACCACCTATAACTTTCCGTGTGCGTATATGTCCTCTGTACGTGCGTGTCATGATATTCACGCCCACTTTCCTTCATTTAAATGCCCCCCCCCTCCCATTTTTACTTCAATTCTCCCGTGCGTATATTTTTCCGTTTCGTATCCAGACGTATGTATCTATGTGCGATTCCCAAGTCCGTCGGTGAGGCATTTCCGTGTGTATATTCAACGTCAATTGCGTAAATAAAGTTACTATGCATGCGCAGTTCAAACGTACTAAAAAATACACATGGGACTCACTGGAAAAACGGATCTCCGAATACGGTCCATTATAGCTTATTTGTTAGGCTAGTATAGCCAGTCTTGCCAGGCAAGCATTTTGGAGTCACTAGATGTCCATTGGTGTCCCCATCCCCCTTCCCACCACCATTTGCTCACAAGAGAATAAAATCATTAAATCGCATTTGGCACGTGGTATCCCTGTAATTCATCACAAGGGGCCAGAACTAGAATGAAGATTGAAATACGTACATTATGTTCCGCATTGGAGGCTAACGTACATATATTGCAATTTTATATTCTGTATTTCCTGCACTCCTCTCACACGTACAGCTTGGGCCTTCATCAGGGGTGGGACAGCCTGGGCTATTGTCGAGGTTAATTCTGATCAGCGTTGCCCCGTTCCCTATGTGACATCACTGATGACACCACGTAGGGGGCATCACCAACGGCTATGTCCGGGGCCCCAATATTTCTGACAGCAACCCTGCGCACAGACCTTTCGTGTTCAGAACCCTGCCTTAAGTCCCTCATATAGAATGCAGATTCATTTGTAGGATCATACGTAAGTCCTTACTGTATGATCTGCATGCGTTCCCCACCCAATATGCATAACACTTATGCACGTACGCGTGGTGACTCATCATGCCCTGCAATTGCAGATTGCTCTACTCAACGGAATGCATTAACGACCGTGTTATGTTCCGATACCTAACCAGTTAGTTAGCGCATGTGCATTAGTCAGCTGACATTATTATTTCTGGTTCCTGTCCAAAATTAGCAAATAAGAAATATATAGTTTATAAAACATGGGGGGTCGATTAAGGTCATATTAATGTTTTAACCAGTTATTTAATGTTTTGTTGCTTTTTTATTTATTTCAATCAATATACATTCCTTATAAAACAAATAGGAATGAAACCATGTGCTTCACAGTTTAGCTAGTCTTGTCCTATCATTTTACCCTGTAATTAAACTTTGAGATTCATCTAATAAAAATGTTGTATATCATCTTAAATAAAAAAATAAAAAATCGCACCCGTCATGATAAAGTTAATATGCAATTCCTCTATCCTTAAGCATGATACTGATAGGAAGGCAATGTTGACACAACAGCACAATGAGTCATTAGAGTATAATTAGCACTCAGCGATGATGTGCAGTGTTTGAGGACTGTCTAATATGTCAGCTTTTAGACACACAAACAGCAGTCAGAGCTTCAAAACACACCCGTCCGTGCCCTAGATTGTGGATCGTACCAGGCGTATTGGTGAGGCTGAAATGGCTGTGAGCCAGGGCTGGCTTTAAAGAAATGCCTAACAGGGGTTAAATTCGTATGCCTTTATTGCAGCCTATTTCTGTCAACACTCGGCCGCGAAAACAAACATTCATGGCTTGTGAAGTGAGAGTGTATTTTTGAAGGCTAGCCGTCAGATATTTTTTGTCCTTCACACTTTCCCATGCTTAGCCTTTTTTTGTTAACTTGACTGCAAAGTGCATGAATTCACTTGGCCAACAAAAAAATNNATAAAATCACTTGACCAAAAAAAAAAAAAAAATAAAAAAAAATAAAAAAAACTGGAAAAAAAGAAGGGAAAGCGGCTGACAGCAGCCTTTGGCGCCGTTGTCATACACATGGGCTGTTAGTGTAAAATGGCACCCGAGTTGGTAGACCACATGCTTTACTTAACCCTTTCTGCGCCAGAGAATTTTCATTCTTTTCTCTTCTGATTTATTGCTGTGGTTATGTGGATATATTGGGCCTGATCCTGATTTAAGGACGGCAGGGGATTTTCGCCAGTCCCCTAAAACTTTCCATCTATGCTGATGATACGCTACGGAGCTTCATATGCTAGGAGAGGGGAGAGAGTGTGACAGGGGACTGCACCCCCCCCCCCTTATCTGTGCAGATTTCCCGACCACCACACACATGGAAAATGCATGGAGACCTGGGTCAGGCCCATTGTTATTTAACTTGGTTGTTTTAGGGAAGAAAGTTGTCTGTGGTTATTATAAGACCCCTCTCCTCTGGAAACCCCCCCACCCGTTCCTGCATCCTGCCTTAGGTAATCACCCTTGCACAAATGATGGGCATTTTTAGGAGCCATCCAGGCTCATTTGTTAAAATATGACCTTACTGTAAATGGGCTGTGGACCGGATCCATTCTCACAACTGGTAAATGCGCTTGCGTCCATATTACGCATCCAGTATGGAGCTGGATCCTCCGGATCAAGGCTTCTGTGCTGGAAGACTTTTCGATGATGGGGCAACACTGCAAGTATGCATAGCGAGAGGGGGAGGAATGCTAATGGATGCTTTAAGGGTTGGGGGTTACATTCATGCTCACCATTCGCCATTCCATCTTCTATCTTCCGTGGATCGATTGCTTCTCCTCTTTTGAAAAAGGGCGCTTGCACCGACGACCTACACTCCTTGCAGTGGAATTATTCAAGCTGATAGATTATTTCTTTCTATTTGTATGTAGCTAATATATAACTGCCAGTTTGAAATAAAAATAGCAAAAATATGATTGGTCACCATGGGTTACTCTTCTTTAATTCCTTTGCACCAGGAAAAGTTTCACAGCATTCTATATTATCACAACAAATCACCCAACAGACGACACAGGATATTAGGCACCGTGCAATGTAGAGAGCGTTCTTAAATGTATTTCTGTACCACTATTAGTGACGCTTAACAGAGAATTATTGGATAGAAGACAGGGACTGTTACATGACTGCAGAAATGTCCCTGGCACCATTGTGATATCACAACAAAATTTATCACCCTTAGCTTAATTAAACCCCACCGCGCATCCTTAAGAGACTTGAAAGAGAAGAAAATTGTTCATTTGTAAATCGCTGGACAAAAGAGGCTGGGGAGAAACTTTAGCGTTTCTATGCACGTAGATGTCAATATAGTGTCTTCTCCATCATCAGCACTAAATTCACATTGATGCCTCTTTTCTTCTCCGTATTGATCCTTCCATGAGAACGTAGATTTGTATCTGTTAATTAATGCGTCCTGAAACAGCGTTTGTATTAATCAGGCAGATAAGAAAAATTGGAAGCCTGTACCCTTGCGACAACTATAAAAGTGCTTGCCCTGATAAAATCATGAATGGACCTCAATAAAAAAAAAGTTCCAACTTCCATTCAATAAACTAATCATCCCACTTTTAATTATGCGGTAGAAAGATGTGTGGAGATTGGGGAATGTGTAAATCTAATTATTTACTAAACAGCAGTGCCCGGGAGGGGAGAGTAGACTGTCATCGAAGGGGCTTCAGGCTATTTCCTCTGTCCATCTGCTACTGCTGTGGAATAAAAAAATAAATAAAATCTGGATTCTTCAGGCAAGCGCTGCATTGTGAGCTAATTGAAAGAGCATTTTTTCCGCTTGCTGAAATGACTATTTGTCAGGAGGAAAATGCAATAGCGCCGGTATGATTTGTGGTAGACTCTACTAAACAGTTTTTGAACTTATGGCTTACAATCTCCTCAAATAAGTGCGTTTGGAGGGTCTGCGGGGAATTATATGAAATCTAATTTTATTTTATAGAAACAATGTAACAGTGTATTCTTTTTATTATAGCTCATTCCATAACCCCTCTGAACGGAAAAGGGGAAAGGAACTGTAATTTACATTCTGTTGAATAGAGAAGACATCAAGCAAAATGCATGCGCCTTTGTAGATAGGATATTGTTTTATAGAAAAAAAAACAAGAAACTACAACTATTTTTTATAATCTGCAAGCAGTTGTATCAGTCATTAACCTTATGTGCTCTGAGTGTAATGCATTTCAAATTACAATGCACAATAAACATACGCTGGCTTGTGTAAAGAGGGATGGGGGAAATTAGCGTGAGAATTCATTTTATGGTTAGATAGTCTGTAACAAAAAATTTCTATGAAAAAGGTCTTAACAGCAATGGATGCGCACGCTACGAATTTCAGCACAGATCCAGGTTCCGAGGCAGGACGGGCGGCATGCTTAAAGTGTGTCCGCATGTGGTGGGAGTCCCCGCTCCGATGGCCCAATTTTTTTATGAGTGGGTGAGTATGCCGATTGGCAGGACCCGCTGCCCTCGCCGCTGACAGCGGCGGAGATGTGAGTAACCTCTCTGGGGACTTTTAGTGTTAAGGTTAGGCTCTTAGGAAGAGAGGGTTAGGGCCATAGAAGGGGAAGGTTGGGGTCAGGCTGTGGGGAGGCGGGGTGTCTTAGGGTTAGGCTATAGAGAAGGGAGTATTAGGGTCAGGCTGCAGGGAAGGGAGGGTTAGGGTCAGGCTCTGGGGAAGGTAGCATTAAGGTCAGGCTGCGGCGAAGGGAGGGTTAGGATAGTGGAAGGGGAGGGTTCGGGTCAAAAAAAGGGGAAGGGTTGGGGTTAGTTTTTATACTTACCTATCAGAGCACCATGTGGTGCTCCGGGGATTGCTATGCTTTATTGAAGCATAAGCAATCGATATCCCAGCCAGTTCGAAACTGGCTGTGCGAGTGTGGCCCTATCGAAATAAGGCCGTTCTTAGCAGGGAATCACACCTGTCCGCGTGGTGGGAGGTATTTAAACTGTACAGTAAGGGCTTGACCAAGCCTTACGCATGATCCTCATTTATGCACCTGCCCCTTTTTGAGTGGGACCGGTGCATAAATACTAAGGCACGGTCCTGTAGACGGTAAGTCATAAATGCGAAGGGAGTGGTGTTCTCCCCTTGAACTTATGCACATTAGGATCGCATGGAGCCAGAACCGGAGATCCACTTGCAGGACACTATTAAATCTAGATCCGGTCCAATTGCAGTAGGTCCTGATCCAGAGTAAGGTGCAATAGCGAAATATGTAAACTACACAAATAAAAGTTGAGAGGTGACATTTTCAAGGACCAACTCTGAGGGTTTAAATGAAAGTTGACCAGTACTTGTGTGCGATAAGCAAAATCGAAATACTTTTCACACATAGAGACAGAAATAAACCTATGTGCACCCCTCTCATTGCAGCATAGGGCCTGATTCACACTTAAGAAGGATCCTAAATATACACAGGCCGTGTGCGTATGTTTGGGTTTTTTGCTATCTGTGGCAGATGTTACGCATAAGAACTCTTTGCACGCAGAGTTCAACTAATTACCTACTGACATCCGTAAGAAGGGGCGGGCCAGCACTCTGTAATAACAAGGTTAAGAGAAGTGGGTGGGGGGAGGTATTAATATTGGGCAGTATGGGCGGGGTTTGGCGCTTCCAATCTTACTTTAGCAAACTCCGCACAGACATACGCACGGAAAGCTAAGGTAGCTCGATGGTGGCGGAAGTCACCTAAAATCCGTAAGAATGAGGGGAATGTCATGGGAGCGCACTTAGGTGTGTAGTTTTGCGACTCCGCGCGTACTTATTTCCTACTTAAGTGTGAATCAGGCTTCTTTTTTTTTTTATTGCAATTTATGGACCGTATTCAGAGATCCATTTTTTAAAAGTACGCAATTATTATACGCACGCACGTAGAAAGGCAACACCCATGACACTCCCCTCACACTGACGGGTTTTCGTTGACTTACGAGTGTCATAGGGCACCCTTATGTCTGCGTATCTATCTAACAGCGCACACAAATTCCCATTTAAATGCTTCCCCCCCCGCCCTGTCTCACGTTACTTTAAACATTCAGATTTCAGCCCCGCCCCTCCGAACGTATGTCCCCAAGTGCGATTCCCAAGAACATGCCTAATGGACTTCTGTAAATTCTATGTAAACAGCGTAAATACGGTTACTACTGTTGCGCAGTTCATCTAACCCTAAAAATACACACGAAACTCCACTTGAAAACGGATCTGTGAATTCGGCCCTATGTTTTGCTTTTTTTGTCAGTAGAAGGCGTATTGGATGTCAGCAGGCCATATTTCTCTCCTGCTCGCTCTTTCACAGAACACTTAGTGTACGCTCCAGACATGTCTTAAGACCCCCTTAAGAAAATCACTCCTAATCCCCTTTGATGATTTTATTAAGTCCCTGTCATTGTTAGGTGCCAACTGGCAAACTTATGTACTTTACCAACAGGCCAAGGAAGTAATTTCCCACTGAACGTTACTGCATTGCATCTAATGTGATTGAGAAAATTAACAGTCTGGTTTAATGCATGTAACATCTATTAACTGCCTATCCTGCAGTCATGTAAATGAGCACATTTATGACTTGAATCCAGACATTTGCTGTTCAACAACTGCTATCCATAAAAGAGTTGGGTTATTTTTTTGAACCAGGTCGTCTGATGCACAACTAAAAAAAAAGCATAGGCAAAAAAAAGATGTATAGCCCTCCTTATGCAGGAATGGAGACTGTGGGACCTGATCCAGGGTTAATAACGATAGCCGTTTTACGCAAGTGGCTTGCATAAGTTGGGCTTTGTGAGTGTAATCGGAACTCTGAACGCATGGAACTGTTCTCCGTAAGTTCATCCTTCTGTACATTTGAATATATGCAGTGTGGGTGGGGTGGGAGGAGGCATTTATATTGGACAGTATGGACAGGCCGGTTTCGCCATCAGGGGTTCCTGGTTCCGCCATCAGCTATTTGGGGCCCACCATCATTACAGGGCAAATGTGCAGGGAAGAATTTCTCTTCGCACCGGCCAGATGGTAACGCAGGTCTGCAGGGCCTGCCCATGTGACATCACTGATGATGTCATGTTGGGTGTGTGGCCCTACTTGTGTGTCCCGGGCCCCCACAAGTTCTGAAGGCAGCCCTGTGCGCAGGATTAGGCACTTTCTAACATCTGAGCATTTCGAGAACAGAGAAGTTAAGGTAGGGATATGGAAGAGCACCAGACTCTTGTGTGTGGACTTTCACAAGCGCACTTAAGTCTGGATCAGGTCTGTGGACTGCAAGAGTAGCGTATGCTAGGCCAGATTCACAAAGGGGAAATGAGAGAGCTACAGTGAAGGTCTTGCTTGATGGCTTTGCTGCACAACGCCAGCGAGGTCACTGAGGAGAGTTCAGGCAAAAGCAGAATTACAGGATGTGCAGCCGCTGCTCAGCCTTTTAACTGAGGGTACTGCAGCCTGCCACTGAACACAAACGGCCAAAATTGCCCAGGTTTCAGTTTCTGGTTCACACAAGTTTCAATTCTGAACTGTGCATGTAGTTACAACCGTCTGTCCATCGATTCTGCAGATAGTTCCTCCAACAGGGACACCTTTGAGGGCATGCAAGCCGGTGGTAGAATCTTTGCATATATTCAGGGCTGTCATTAGAAATTGAGGGGTCTGGGGCGCCATGGTGCTCCTCCCCGTATGTGAGGTCCAGAAGCATGTATCGGCTGTGACAGTGGCTCATCTCCTATTGCTGATACCTACTGCTGGAGAGCTGGAGAGGTGAGGTAAGTATCAGCGCCCCCTGATGGTGATCCGGCATATATTACAGCTGATGAAATTGTATGTAATGCGCACCTAACTTAAATACTTGGCTTATATTATGCTCCACCAATCCCACTCTCTTCCTATTAATGGCATGGGGCAGATCCTGACATCGGTACGACAGGGTAATTCCCCTGTCAGCGAACATGTTACGCTAGCATACCGGCAATCATACGTAACTTTGTGGCTGACCCCCTAATTTACGCTTGTCATATCCCCGCCGTAGAGGCGTAGATAGACATTTAAATTAGGGTTCGAGGGAAGCCCTGTTACGACTACGTCTGCAACCTAGTCGTGAAATTATAGGTAGGAATCTGGACACATAAGTTTCCCCGCTATGTGCGCGTACTTAGACAGCATCAAGAGAATCTGTATGGGCGCAATTGTATTTATTCACGTTTTGAAAATCACTCCACATGCTACATGCACACTGTTATAGCACATATTGCGCATCCTCTCTAGGGTACTTAACCCATTGATATGTATAACATTAAATTAGGATAAAAGAAACAAATTAGTATAAAATAGTGGCAGGTCGCCCTCCATAATAGTACTGATACATATCTTGTATACGGTAATTGTCTACAGAACTTTGAAATAACTTGTGCTCAAGTCTGTAATAATGGGCCTGATTCAGAGGCTGAAAATAAGAACTTAAAGTTACACCTGGGCAAAACCATGTTGATTTCAGGGGAGTCAAGTTAATGTTATTCTATGCATGCAGGGAGAATGCTTTGCTTTTACTTATTGCACACAGATACCTGATCAGCTTCACTTTTAAACTGCTAATTAGACTTGAGCTGGGAAACATCACCTTTTAACTATAATACTGTTGCAACAAATGAAATTTGACTCCCCTGAAATCAACATGGTTTAGCCCAGGTGTAACTTTAAGTTCTTATTTTCAATCTCTGAATCAGGGCCAATATTCCATCGAGAAATGCCTTTACAAATGCCACATCAAAGACACATAATGAAATTTTGTAAATTCAAAAATGTATATAGCCTTTCAACTTATACCACTGCCCCATGCTCCTTGCTCACTGTCTCTCCCCTATATCTCCACCTGTAGCATCTTTGGAGCCAGGCCCTCCTGAGCCATGTTCTTTTCCTTCACATATACCATCAACTCCTCCCCACTGCCTACAATGGCCCCAATCCCTTGGGTTCTGCAGACCTCGAGCTGGTGTGGGTGTTATGACTGATGATGCAGCAATGTTTATAAACCATCCGTTCATGTCCTGAAATGTTTAGTACGGCAAGCCATTGTTTTTCTTTTGTTTTGTTCATTCTGTTTCTGTTAATGTACATATTTGTTTTGTTTATGACTGAAATATGTAAGTGTAGTCATTGTAGCACATCCTGTATGTGCTCGGGGTGAGTGTTTGGATAACACATCCCACGTACGTATAGCGGGGGGTTCAGCAACACAGCGAAATGGAGCTTTATAAGACGCCAGTCTCTAGGGGCTTCCTCGGTCTGGTTGCATATTGTTATATTTAGGCAGCAATTGGATGTGGCAGCTACAGAGGCTTAAAGGAATATATGTTCAGTAAGAGGGATAAGGCTGTCATGAGGCATTGTAGCTCTGATTGTTCTCCTCTCTGATACAGATTTGGGATTTGGGGGCATCATTTATAAAGTCTAAAAAATTTTCTTCTTAGTTTCTCTGTCTAATCTTTCCAATATTTAAGAATCACTGATTTCTACAGTATTGGGCTGACTTTCTACGCTACCTATGGAGGGCAGTGTGTCAGAAAAATTTAGTGTCACTATTGTTGCGATCAGAATGGCAGTTCCATAGACAATCTATTATACTTACCAGTCCCTGGCTAACTTCCTCTCCGGTGTCCACTCTGATATCAGTCCTATTCTCCGATCCAAGTAGACAGAAACCAAAGTAGTTGCCAGCGATGAACATCGCCTGGACCCCGGAGAAGATGGCAGGGAATTAATGTTACATTCTGGTTGGGAGGTTTAGCAATCATGACTACTTGTAGTGCCGGGGGAGTAAGTGATAATACTAAATATACAAATATCCCTACAAATTTTGTATAATTATTCATTTTATTTTTTTATGGAAGACCATAATTTAACCAACACGTTTCTTGTCTCTGATCTCTTCTGAACACTGAGCACATCTGGTCTCAGATGTGAGACCCCGCTTTTTAAGGAACAGCCTCCGGACATGCAGAGTGTCTCAGAAGGACAATGGTCTGGAAGTTGCCTCCTTCCCCAACTCGAGGGCTTCATAGCTTTTGTTACCCTTTTTTCTATTGTATTAGACAAATGTTAAGTAATAGTAAAACTATTTATAACATTATAGAGGGTATTTGTGAATTTGTGATAGATTAAATAATTTGTGAAATTTTTAAGCCTTAAAATAGGAAATAAAACAGAATATATGTGACTGGTTATTTGTGTATTTATGGTAGACCAATGATTGGCTAGAGTTTATTAAACGGTTGTCATTTCCTGTCTCTGCCTCCAGGATTCTCCACCTTGTCCCTTGCTGACCAGATGAGTCTTCTCCAGAGTGCGTGGATGGAGATCTTGATACTGGGCATCGTCTACCGGTCTCTCTCCTTCGAAGATGAGTTGGTCTATGCTGAAGACTACATAATGGATGAAGACCAGTCAAAATTGGCAGGACTGCTGGAGTTGAACAATGCCATCTTACAGCTTGTCAAGAAGTACAAGATCATGAAGCTGGAAAAGGAAGAATTTGTAACTCTCAAAGCTATAGCACTGGCTAACTCAGGTAAGTTGTCCCATGCCAATTCTAACATTAGATGTCTAACTTGGGGCACTGGTGGGATGGGGAGTTAATGGGAGCACAGATGGGCGCTTGATGGACATCCCAACCATTTGATGGGAAAAGTAGGTTATCCCCCATCGTGAGACCTGCAGGTGCTCTTGAACTGGATCCAGAAGTCCATACGACAGAGTACTTATGTATTTTGAGTTCGTACTGTGCATGTGCGGGTATGGTGGGTACCCATCGGAATGCACTGATTGATGCAGGATTCCATGCTGACACCCTCCAATGGCAGGGCATGACAACCCGCTGTGTGTACATGGACTACACATGGAGGGTGGGGTGCTGGTCTTTAAATCATACAATAAGGGCTTGGCTAAGATTAAGGTAGGTTTCTGGGAACAGAAGCTCCATACGTGTGAGGGTAGATCACAGGGTGTGCACCATCCTTGAACGTACGTAATATAGGATCATAATTAGCATATGTAAGCTTTCGCTGCGGGGGCTTACAGATGGCTATGCATTCTTAGGTCTGGATCCGCTACCTTGTGTCAACGGGTATTTTTTACCTATGCTTTGCAGGAGATACACAACAGCTCCATTCATTTACTTAAGGGACATAGGACCAGCTTCAGATTAAAGAGAGCTTTAAGAACTCATGGGAAAGCAAAAGTCTGCACTTATGTGGCCAGTGCTCTCCCCTTTGATGGATGGAATTTAGAGACTTCCGCGTCCTATAGCCCTACATTAACTTCTCTGTGTGTGTCGTTGTGCGAATGTAGCAAATGTAGTGCCCCCCCACCCACATTACATATTCTCATGTGTACAGAGTAGAGTCAAGCCCTGTGGTACAGAGTTATGCACGTGCGGAAATCAACTCTATACGTAGTGAGTTCCGATGCGTAACATCTGCCGCGCATATCGCTAAATAATGCCAACTTACGCACATGGCATGCGTATGTTTGCAAAAGTTAAGTCTTAATACGGTCCATAGTGACTTGCAGGGAGATATATATATACCATCAGAACAAAAGTAGGGAACATGCCCATAGCAACTAACCACTAGCTCTATTGTTCTACATTGTCATTTATATCTGATCGCAAGAATATGATTGGTTGTTTTGGAGAACATATCAAGAGAGCAACTTTACTGAAATCCTAATTAAATATACACCTGAGTTGTTGTTGTTTTTATATTGGTAATAGTTTTGAGTGGTTTGTCACCAATGGGCCGTATTCTCTGCTTATACGAAACTGGAATTTAATTATTTTTTTGTTAAATTGTTTTTAAAAAAAATCTTTACCATTTAATAATCACAGCATTACGCTGCAGTCATTCCGAAAACATTTTACATGTTTGTGACATATCTATCCTCAAGAGCTAGCCCTCTACAGATCAATACACTTAAGGGCGATCGCCATTGTCTGGTTCATGTGATCAATTTAGGCAAAGAAGACATCTGTTAAGAATTAGAGGATATAGATCTATTGACTTGATCATTTAGGGCAATTCATCCGAGCGGGCCTCCGTAGGGTGAAGCTGAGCACTACAGGCAGGGTAGCAAGGTAAGGGTTAATAAAGCGTTTAGTCCACATGAAAAAGTTGAAAGTGCTGGCGTAGTCAACGGGATGAGATAAGTAAAAATCATTGAGCTTTGTTCCTTTTCTTTTGTGTTACCCTAATGGTTTTTTCTATGGTCCTTAAGACCCTTTTAACATTTGCATATACTTGCCTATAGATCCGAGTTTAATCACATGCCGATCAGTAGACACCTGTTTGTCAATAACATGCGCTGATGCCGCGTCCCATTGACAGTCACACGATGCTCCTCCATCTGCTTTTGTTGTGACCCTTTCTTTGAACTTTATCTTGGTTTCTGGCCAGTAGTTTTCCCTTTAATTACAAGAAGGAAACTGTCAATAAAATCTGTTAAATGGGATGCAATGAGTGGCTTCAATGGGGCAGGCAGCTATTTGTTCAAATTCTGAAGCATTGAAAGTATTGACAGTTTGTTTTCTGGGGCCATATGCAACGATCAATCTCAGGCTGAGCTCAGCCACGCTGAAAAATGAAAAAGCAGATTGCTATTGCTTACTTGCGGATGACGACTTGTGATTTGGCGCAGCTCGAGTGAGATGAGACCTTCTGCCCAAATTGCACCCCTGAGAGGCAGAGGATGCGTGACCTGTTTTAGAAATTTAATTTTTTTCCATTGATTTTGTAATTAGCCGTTTGCTACATTGCTGTCGTGACTTTAAAGAGGAGAGGATTTGGCGTCAGTAATTAGGTGATCTTTCTATGTAAATCATTTTAAAAACAAGACCCAGATATTTTACCATCTGATGTTTTCTATGGGCCTGTAAGATGCCATGGCCCACTTCCTCAGTGACGTTCTGATTCAGCTCTGTTGAGGCTGATTAAAGTTAGGTTAAAAAATAAAAAAAAGGTTCAGATCTGCACAGAGAACATCCATGCTGCAATGTGGGGGTGCAAATTCACTGACACGTTTTGCTTATTGGGAAAATACTTTTTAAAATACTAATTTTTTCTAATAGCTCATAAATACTGAACATATTTATTTTTACACTGCAATTTAAAGTTGAGCTGGGAAACATCAACGCTCAACTCTGATTCGGTTTGCAGAAATATTTCATTAAGGAAAATAGCAGCTGAGGTCAACATGGAATGACTAACGCTTTATAAAGTTGTGTAGCAAACATTATACTATGAAAACATGAGACATCGCCAGTTATAAACCTCTTCTGCATTATCCTAAAAGTATTTAAGTAAATATTATTTTTGAGTTGTTACTATGCATGTAACTGATATATATGCAGAAGAAATGAGGCACTCCAACTTGCATTTCTACACTGGAAGTCTGGGGGCCCGATTCAATTGCCGGCGAAGTTTTCAAAAACTTTGCGTCGGTAAAAACACGACGCCTTCGCCTGCAATTAAGCGATAAAAATTCGCCCATTCAATTATTTTTTTACCGCTGCGCTAAAACAGCAGCCAGCGGTAAAAAAATAACCATAGAAAAAAAAAAATCTCTCTGTTAACGCCGCAAATCACCTCCTGCTAGCAGGAGGTGACCGGCGCTAGTGAGAGACTATTACCCAGTGCCTGAAATCACGTTCTCACGATACTTCAGGCACTGGGTAATAGCCTCAGTAGCGCTGGCACTTCCTGCTAGCAGGAAGTGGATTTGCAGCGTTAACAGAGAGATTTTTTTTCCCTCTAGCAGCTGCTCAGCGGTCCCTGGATGGCAGGGCATGGTGCCTAATGCCCTGCCATCCATGGGCATGCTGATGCTTGTAGTTCTACAAGCATCAGCATGCCCTGTTGGGGCACAACATAGGGCAGCGTTAAAAATCCGCACCTCTCATAGGTGCGGATTTTTATCGTTCAAAAACCGGCGTATTTTTAACGCTAGAAAAGAATTGAATTAGAAAAAAAATAACGCCGGTAAATTAAAAAAAAAAGCGTTAAAAATAAGCCGGCGAACGATTTTTTAACAATTGAATCGGGCCCTGGGAGTGCTTCATTTCTTATATTTAGGCAACACCCTACTTTTTTGTGGCCACATCCCATTTTACACTCTGGAACTGCTGCATAGTGGGACACCAATTGGCAGGGGTCTTCTCTTTGGTTTTGCACTGTGCATCCTCACAAGGAAACTCTAATACACCAATAAAGCCAGTGGCAGAACTTGGCATGGAATGTTTCTGTGAGAGCGCACTGATTATGCTCTGTCCTTCTTGTCTGACCGAGACTCAACCTTTGCATTAAAAAAATACAACTATAACAACTGTGAGGGCAGTAATGTCAGCTGCCTCGGGTCTCCTCATTCCTGGAGCACAGAGTAGCCTCACTCCCCTAGAACGCTGGGATTCATAGCACTGGATACAGTCCTCAATGCATACGCTTTATGACGAAAGGGGCAGAACTGTGGCAGACTATAGTCGTTCCCATACAGTTGAGATGTGTTCTTGCAAATACTGGGAAATGATTAATGTATTGACATATTTTTTATTAGTGTCTTTTCCATTTGCTTTTCTTAGTTATGCTATAAAAATGCTCATTTAGAGCCACATTCACAGATTCGTTTTCACGTGAAGTTGTGTGCTTATTTTTAGGTTTTTTAGGTACAGTTTAACTGCACATGCGTAGTAACTTTATTTACGCAAGTAACGTAGAATATACTTTAAACACAGACATGTGAATCGCACTTGGGGACATACGTACGGATGGGCGGGGTTGAAATACATTCTTGGAAATTTCAAGTAGGTGGGGGGGGCATTTAAATGAACGCTGGAGGGAGCGGTTTATTGCCCAAAACTAATTCTTAGGGCCTGATCCAGACCTACGCTGTTGTGCGTAGCATATTATTGCCGAACGTACCATCGATGCACGGCAATAGGTACTCCTCTTGCTCGTACCCGCGGCCGTCCGTATGTTCATTGTGTATAAACGACGCTTAGCACGCCAATACTGTACAATTTAAATGGCTTCCCCTACCTACATTTCTTAACTCCAGCGTCCGTACTAACTTCGTACTATAAACACGCCCCGTCGTCGGAAAAAACGCAAACAATACGGACGCCAGAATCGCCGCTACAAAAAGTCTGGTACGACCGGAAGTTGTCACTCTGCACAGTGTGTTTTTACTGCCGTTTTTACGCTTACGATCAGCGTTAGCTCGCATGCGAGCATAGGTCTGGATCAGGCCCTTAAACTCAAAATACATTAAGTGCCTTGTGTTCAGGTTCAGGTATTCTAGACATATACTCAACACTTAAAAAGAATCATTTCAATTTAGTTTTGAATAGGAAAAGTAATATAATTTGTTTTATTTGCAGACTCCATGCATATAGAAGATGTTGAAGCAGTTCAGAAACTTCAAGATGTTTTGCACGAGGCTCTGCAAGATTACGAAGCCGGGCAACACATCGAAGACCCCCGCAGGGCCGGAAAACTACTGATGACTTTGCCGTTGCTTCGACAAACATCCACCAAGGCGGTCCAACATTTCTACAACATCAAACTGGAAGGAAAAGTTCCTATGCACAAACTTTTTTTGGAAATGCTCGAGGCCAAGGTCTGACTAAAAGCGTCTCTGGTGGCCCTGTTGCACCATTGATAGGATAAGGGAAAAAATGTCTAATTATTACGGCAAATAATGTACTGAATTTTAAGCAAGTGACTGCACTGATAAATAGCAGAAAGACTGGAACAGCTCGCAAATTTCTTTCCTCTCCCAATTTTTTCTCAGTTTTTTTTTTGCTGCTGAATTTAAAATACATTTAAAAAAAAAATTAAAAAGTCTTTAATTAAGAGAGATGGAAGCCAGCCCTGCCAAAGGAGAGAAATCAGTAGGATGCCACTGAATTTAATATGGACCACAATGACCTCCTCCCACTCCTAATAATAAAAACGAATCATATCTTGCGTAAAATAAAGACAATGACTGATTGCGCTGTTAGGATTCCCTGCGAGCAGTCTCCATCTTGACACCATGAGCAAGACGTCATTGGCTGCTTTGTTTGCATTTAATTTTACATTCAGCCCGTCCCGCTATTTGATTCCTTTATTGGTTTTTGAAGTCTTCCAGATATTTCTCGGTTAAGTACCACGGGACTTTTTCAGGGAATACTTTTAAGCTTTATTCATCCATGCAATATTACTTACAACAACAACAACTAAAAAATAATATTGATAAAAAAATAATAATAATGATATTATGATACAAAAAATGCATTTTTGTTTTGAGCAACGAACAATTAATAAGAACATGTAAAATCCTTAAAGGAAGGGTTATTTTATTTTATTTCATTTTTTAAAGAAAGGTTTTTGGTTTATTGTTATAAATAGAGATTATTTTGTACCAGCTTTACCACTTTTCAGCCATTTATTGATTCTTATGTGGCTATGTCTCTTACTCAAGCAATAGTCGAAGGATGGTGCATATTACCACGGATGCAATTATATGTTGTGTGCCAGTCTGGTTTCAAGAAAAAAAAAATCAGTTTCTTAAAATGTAAAGCCTAGTAAACCTGTTATGTTTAATACAATATTAGATTACACCTGCAATGTAAATAAGTAGTCTAATGTGCTTACCGATCCCCATAAGGACGCTTGGAAATTGATGCAGAGTCTTATACATAGATAAACTTCAGTCGTCAACTTGCAATAAAAAAATCTGTAAAAAACAAAAAAAAAATTAATTAAGTGCAGGGCACCAATAAACATTCTGATATAGA
>WWET01000090.1:579381-603887 GCA_011038615.1 Limnodynastes dumerilii | reverse complement strand
AGGCAAATTGATTAAATCATTATGAATTGTAAAAATGAATCATTTCTTTTTAAACTGCAATTTTGTATGAATATATAAAGCACTCAATGTGGTTTTTCAAACCTTATTGTTGCAGCATGATTCCCATTTCATTACGAGACTTGAAAGGTGTAATCTAATGTAAACCCCCCCACACCCCACACCCACACCTATTCCGCTGACAAATTTACCGTAACCTACAATTCATCAACAAGCTCTGCCGATATATCAGTGTTAATAGTCGCTCCCTGTATCATGTGAACGCCCATATTCTATGTACACAAATGTAATTAAAACTGTAATCTCAATCAACAAAAGTAACATAGTTCTGCCTTTCAATGTTTCCTCTTGTACATTTTCCAATTCTTTTTATTTTGTCGGTCTCATTACAAAAAGCTTGTTGTCCCGTCCTTGTCGTGCTTCTTTGATTCTCATGATGTGCACTCTAGACAGGGGGTAGAATTAGAGGAGCCTGCAGGAGTCTTATTGGTGTCTCCTTGGTAATAGTCTTATTCTAAGTCCTACTCCCTGGGGATCGAAAATCCAATTGAGAAATCACACAACAAGAGGCTTTCAAAAAGAAAAAATAATAATTGTCAAATAATTCTCAACAGAACACCAAAAATATCTTCTACGTCTACATTTAACCAAGCTTAATTTTTCAAGTGATGTAAATAAGGCTTCTTCTGAATCGTCTCAGATGTTAATGACTCGCTCTGTCTTGTTGCAAACCATTCGATTTTTATTTTCAGTCTTTTCTTTCTGTTGCATAAAATTTCCCAACTTTGTTGCCAATCTGTGTACTTTAAACAGAATGCAATGGGTTGGCGAAATGCAGCAGTCTGGTTCTATAAATAATAGTTATATAAGGATTATATTGTAGATTGTGGTTTTTTCCATAGAGAAGTGACTGTAGTGTGGTTATAGATTACTCATCATTAACAATTCATTCAGAAGGCAAGTACCTTGAAATGTATAGCTCGGATAGGTATTCAAAAATTGGCACATCCCTATACCAGTAACTAAATTTAACTACTCCTTGGAGGAAAAAAAAAAGGTGCTGATTGAATGAGATTATTTATTTAAATGTTTAGAATATTTTTTTTTGTTTCCTGGTTTAGGTTGTTTCAGTAACACTATATCTATATATATATAAATGTATGAAAAAAAACTTACACAATACAGCTATACTGTAAACTTTCACTGTATTAAATATCTGTACTTGAGGCAAAGCTGCGCACAAGCATTATTGGAAATATGTATAAAACAAATGGAAGTAATTCACTAAATTAAGGCAAATAATAAGCTAAATATAGTTAAATGCTGGTGCGTCAGACATCGTTTGCAAACCTAGTTTTCAATATAATTCTAGAGATGCATTTGGTCTGCAGTCTATACGGAAATGGGTGCATTAGATCCGGTAGACTTAAAGAGACAAGAATATTAGTTTATATTTCCTGTGTGATTAATTGTTTTTATGTTTCTGTCAATATTACATAAATAGCATGTGGTGAAAAAAAAACAATATAAAGGGAGTATGATTATAAAATGATTATAAAATTTAAATTATTATTTAGAGTTTTAACTTAATTTTAATCTAAATTATTATTTGTTTTCTTATTTAATGCAATATGATTGCCTGTCTGTGAAGAGTCGCACTCGTTATCTCAATCAAATTGGAAAGTTGTATTTATTTTGCATTTTAATGATGTGTGAAAAAAAAAAGATATAAAAAAAATTTGAAATTGCTATTTTTCGTATGGAAGTGGATATGGGTGTCGATGATTGTATTTTAATTATTTAAACGCCTCTGTTTACCTGCCTAAGAAAAACATCTGAGGGCAGTCTAATGTCTAATGTTCAAGGATTGTTGAAGGAAAAATAAATTAATGGGAAAAAAAAGAATTATGATAAGATTATAATACTCCAGGAGTTGCAATATAGCCAGAATTACAAATAAAACCAAGTCTATAGATATCGATGGGCTTCACATTTGTAAAACAATCAACTGTATATTTTTGTGCTGTGTATCATACCATGTGCTCCAGAAATATGTCCATTTGTGTAAATGTATTTATTTTATATTGTATATATTGCAAAAAGGAGACATGATTCTGTAACTTCAATCAGTTCAGATGTGTAAGTCAAATAATTATTCCTTTCCGGATGATGGTAGAGCAATATTAAAAAAAAACAAAAAACTTCCACTCTTTGATTGTTTTTGTATTGTGTTTTTACAGACTGTGTCTACTTTTTTCATTATTATTATTATTATTTATATATAGTTTTATTTTTTATTTCTTCTTAGAAATTTACAAAATTAGCACACTGTGGGGAGGATGCAATTAAAAGACACAAAGTGCCCTGATTACCATATATAACATTAGCTTCCAACCTCAAAAAACTTAAGGCTTCTCTATGTTTCTACAGGAACTAAACATGTAGAGTTTAGAGCAGAGAAGGGACAGGGGAAATGATATCAGCTTTCACATACATCAAGGGGTATAACCAGCTAGAGGAGAGTGGCATTTTAAAAACAAAGAGGTGTAATAGAACACGAGGACGTGTATAAACTGGAGGGTGGTATGTTCAGAGGAAATGTGCAGAAAAATTACTTAACTGAAAGGGTAGTTGAAAAGTGGAATAACTTCCCATCTGAGGTGGTTGAGGGTAACACAGTAGAACAGCTTAAGCATGCGGTTGCGGTACTTGAACTTATGCCACCTTACCTTTGAAGGCCGGTACTGCATTTTGAAAGATGGGCTGGAGGCATTTGTCCACAAGTTACGTGCAATGTTCAGTCGCAGAATACGCTATTGTGTATTGACTTGCTTTCATCGACCCTTGTGAGATGGTACTAAATATTGAATAAATAATAAATGAATAGTAAATATAGGGATTTTCTGGTTCAAAAATTCCAACACTGGTCTGAAAAGTGTATAACCTACTTATAAATTGATTTCTTTCACAACACTTCCAATTCTGTTGTTTAAGCACATTTAAAATACCACTTTAAGACTAATGAACTTTGAAATTTAAGGTTTTTAGAAAAAAAATGTTATATGTTATTCCTAAACTATAGTTTAACTATGTCTGTTTGAACTCACAATTATTGCATGGTGATTGTAGCCATATTAAATATATACAGTATATGAAGATTCTCAGCTCTATAGGATATAGAATATGGAACGCAATTGCTGGTACAAACGGCCCGTTTTTGGCAATGATACAGCTGAAAGCTTAAGTTTGACTGTTGCCAACAGCTTTATGCTGCAGACAGGAAGGGTTAGGATTAGACTCCGTTGAGGGGAGGGTTAAGGTTTGGCTGTAAGACAAGGAAGGATAGTTAGGGTTAGGGTTTGGCTGCAGGACAGAAAGAATTAGGCTTAAGCTTTAGAAAAGGGAAGGTTAAGGACTGGCTGAGGATGGTGAGGGTAAAGTTCCGGAGAGGGGAGGGTTAAGGTTAAGCTATGGGACAACGATGGTTAGGGGAAAGATTAGGGTTAGGCTGCGGGACATGGAGGGTTAAAGTTAGGCTGATAGAAGGGGAGGGTTAGGGTGAGGGTAAGGGTTAAGATTAGGGAAAAATACTACAAGTCACCATTGGTGCAATTGCATCCTAGCTCCTCGCAGTGTCCACCCTGTCTGGTGTCAAGCTGTTAAAAAAGTACCCTATGTAGCGGCTGCCAATCGGCACATTGTAACGGCGAACCGCACCCATGGCAAAGTGCTGGGGACATGATATAGTCGCCACGCTATGGCCCTTTTGTAGGATTAATAGGATTGTTATATCTGCATTACAAAATATTGGTCCTTAACCTAAACTGCCTGGCAAATGGTTGGTTGGCCTTTTATCATATAGGGGATGATCCAGAGTTTACAGTAATTGCACCAAAAAGGTGCCAATCTTTACCTGGACAAACCATGTTGGGGGTGCAAATTAGGTAAATTTTTTGCGTGGTAGGAAAATACTGGCTGATTTTGCTTATTGAACACAAATACCAAACTGCTTAATGTTTAAACTCTGATTTAGAGTTGAACTACAAAAGATCACCCCTCAAGTCATTCTGCTTTCACATTTTAGCCCCATAGTGTGTGACCACCATTAGATGCCTTTTAATCATTTGGATTAATTATCCAGTAGCCATTCATAAATGGATTAAGGATCTCGATAGTAATACTATATGGCTATATTGATAGATGGAAGGTCCAGGAGTTACAGTGTTTCAGATAATGACCATAAAGCAAATTTCCAGAAACATAAACGGTCATTCACAAGCTTTGAGGTTGAAGGGGTTTGTCACATTTGCCACCCTATGCTTCTTGTGTTGTCTTCTGGGTCCATCAAAGAAAGTGCTAATGTGATTTTCAGTTACGACCCGAGTATTTGGTTTCCCATATAGCGACGCACTTCTCACCTCTAACAGTGGGATTCCTCTGAGACTTAGGGTGATGACACACAGGATACCCTGCTAAATAGTATTCAGGGGGCTGGAGAAGAAATAAAACATATATAAAGTCATGCCTTAGTCATTCTTTAGGTCTAAAGTAAATTTTGCAGATGCAATCCAACTTCCAGTTTCGTTGAATTAAATTATTTTTACTTCTAGGAATTTTTTTTTATAATTCAGTACACAATAAATGAAAACGGTTTTGCTAGAGGTCAAGTTAGGAAGAACAGCTCAGTTTTTGAAGCCAGAGTTTGCGCTACCCCACTTAACTCTGCAAATCATTCATGTTAAATAGCACCTAGAATAGCCTGAACCTAGAGATTGAAATGACCAGTCGAGTCACAATTTTTAAATGTGATAAACCAAGAAGAGCGTAACTTGACATGAGACAATCACACATTTTTCATGCAGTTTAAGTCAACTTATACAATCCCTTGGGTTTAGTAAACCATTTTTAGTTTTTAATTTGAAACTACTTTAAAACTTATAAATATAAAATAATAAAAAAAACATCAAAATAGTCCCTTCATATCTTATTTGTTTTATTGGAGATTAAACAAGTCCTGCAGGTTCGATAATAATAATAATCATAATAATAATCATAATAATAATATTATTATGATTATTATTATTATTTATTCATTCATTTTTCATTAATGTTTTATATAAATTTACTATTACATTTACTATTATGGGGCCTGATTCAGACTTAAGAAGAAGCTTGAAATTAAGGACCGTGTTCACAGATCCGTTTTTGCGTGGGGTTACGTGTGTATTTTTAGGATCAGATGAACTGCGCATGCGTAGCAACTTTTTCCACGCAAGTTACATAGGATTTAGGCACGGAAGACATTTAGGCACGGACTTATGAATCGCACTTAGTGACATATGTACGGAGGGGCGTAGTCTTCCGTATGTGTGAAGTTACGTGAAAGTGGGCGGGGGAGGCATTTAAATGGTCTTTTGAGGGGGCAATTAGTAATGTACGCATGTACATAAGTAACTTACGCTCGTAACTACACACGTAGAGTTAAAGTCGCCCTATGGACGTGTAAGTCACCGAAAATCCGTCCGTGTGAGGGGGGTGTCATGGGTGTTGCCTTGCCACGTACATGCGCATATTTGCGTACTTTCTACACACGCATCTGTGAATCCGGTCCCATACGAGGATCGCACACTCCATTCACGCAGATATTCATACTATATAGGAGGCGTGTCTTGCACCAGCCAGAGGAGGCGTGTCTTATACAGCCAGAGGAGGCGTGTCTTATACAGCCAGAGGAGGCGTTTGTCTTATACAGCCAGAGGAGGCGTGTCTTATACAGCCAGAGGAGGCGTGTCTTATACAGCCAGAGGAGGCGTGTCTTATACAGCCAGAGGAGGCGTGTCTTATACAGCCAGAGGAGGCGTGTCTTATACAGCCAGAGGAGGCGTGTCTTATACAGCCAGAGGAGGCGTGTCTTATACAGCCAGAGGAGGCGTGTCTTATACAGCCAGAGGAGGCGTGTCTTATACAGCCAGAGGAGGCGTGTCTTATACAGCCAGAGGAGGCGTTTGTCTTATACAGCCAGAGGAGGCGTGTCTTATACAGCCAGAGGAGGCGTGTCTTATACAGCCAGAGGAGGCGTGTCTTATACAGCCAGAGGAGGCGTGTCTTATACAGCCAGAGGAGGCGTGTCTTATACAGCCAGAGGAGGCGTGTCTTATACAGCCAGAGGAGGCGTGTCTTATACAGCCAGAGGAGGCGTGTCTTATACAGCCAGAGGAGGCGTGTCTTATACAGCCAGAGGAGGCGTGTCTTATACAGCCAGAGGAGGCGTTTGTCTTATACAGCCAGAGGAGGCGTGTCTTATACAGCCTAAACTTCCCAGGTGTGATGCGTGCGGTCCCCTAATACCACTCACCTCCTTACCACATAACATAAGAATAAAAAACACCGACAACTTGATTGGGAACTAAAGAAAATTTTATTATTAACTATTCCTATTTGATTTAATTGGCTATCAAAAGATCCAAAATGTGATCTTGAATAATCATTAATTTTAAATTTTTGATGGGGGCCAAAGAAAGCAGGTATGAACCGACATATTGATAAGTCATGCAATATTAATATCAATATTATCACATCTTATAAACAGTAATATTATAAACAACATATTATAAACAGCAAACATTTATCTAACTATCCTCCCAACCTGGCACACTCTCTCAGCCTTCGGCAAAACACCTCCTTTAAGTGTAAAACCCGAGACCGCCCGTATGTGCGCGTCTCCAGCCTCCGGCTACACCACCACGCCTTCCAATAGGTCAAAGAAAGTTACCCACGGTAACTTCTTAACAGACCTAACCAGAGAGAGATGCACCATTAACCAAACAAATATATAACTATAACCATATATATATAATAACCAACCAGAACCCCTTATGAAACTATGCCTGCTTTCCGCCATCCTGGATCACTCAACAACCATTTGCACCTGAAACCACCTGTCCTGAGGGAGGGAGGATGAGTGAAAATCCAGGAGAAAAGAGGCAGAACTCCCATTTGAGAGGGGTTAAATACCCCTCTCCTAAATCTCCTCCCCGCTATCTGATGGAAACCCAATCCACAATTTTAGAGGTGAGTGTCATCAGTAACCGCCCGCCCACATCGGGAGTTTAATGTGCTCCATGTTAAAAATTTTTAACTCTCCGCTTCCCTTTCAGCCATAACAGCATCTAAATGCATTGGTTTATCTGTCGCGTTCCTAGCTGGTTAGTGAATAAAAGCTTAAATACATTTAATCATCAGATAAAACTTTCCACTGTTTAATATATTAAAGAGTATACTACTTTGCATACTATAAACCTATAAACATGTGTAATACGTAATAACATTGGTCAGTCTGGTTACATTGTTCAAATATTTCGGACATGACTTAAAATGACTTAATTAGCTTTTCTATTGGTAATAATGCCTATTAATAATACTGGTGTCTGGTAAAATGGTTGTGGTTCACCGGTACGATGTGCCGATTTTCGACACGTCGTATTCTGGCACTGCAGCGTGATGTCAGTAATTTTACTACTGCTCCAGACAGCGAGTAATCAAGATCCGATTCCTCCAAAAGCAATATTTTTCCCCTAAAAAAATTCCAGGTCTGTCTGACTCCATAGTCTCTGGAAAGTACAGCAGTAATACAGTAATGAAAGCTCTACATTCTTCATCACATGGGAACTGATTCACAGTTAAGAAGGCTTTAGGTTCTTAGTTATACGCAACTAGTAGCAAGGCGAGTCCCCTGATACGCCCCCCACCTCCGGTTTTCATCTTCTTAACCGACAAATGCCATAGAGCTACCTTAACTTTAGGTTCGTAGTTGTGTGCGTAGGGCATTTCTACCTAACCGCACACATATTTCCTCATTTAAATGGCTCCCTCCACCCAATATTCTTATCTACGTTCTTAAATTTTCCCAGCATGCCAATTCCCTCTTCAGTCAACCTAGAAGAAATAGGTTCGTAATGGTTGTCCTGAGTAAATTGTATATATTAAGGTACTACGCTTGCGCAGTCTATCCCTTCTTAAATATACGCACCTAAAAAGCAGCATTTTCTTAACTGGGAATCAGGTCCATGGTTTTTTAATAGTACAATAAGGACTTGGTTAAGCACTTCCGTGCGATCCTTCATCACCAATTTTACGTGGAGCAGGTGCGTAGCAGTGAAGGAGGGATCCAGGCTACGAAAGTACCATACAAGCAAGGGGAAAGAACTACCCTTGCACGTAGGGAATCTAGGACCACAACGTCGTAATTTACCTTCCACTGTGAAAGAGTTCCGCTCGCACGAAAAACTTAAATCTGGATTAAAATCCAGATGAAAAATGTAGTTTTAAATTTATTTGGCAAGTTTAGCATGCACATGCAGACAGATAATAGGAAACTAAAATATATAGATTAGGATTCTGGATTCACAGTTACGTAGTTATTGTCTTACGTACATTGTTTTAGGAATTGCGCTAATACGCATGCGTAACAGCTTATTTACGCTATCTACGTACCATTTCTGTAGATTGCTGAAGCTCAATTCTTGTGAATCCGGACCTGCAACACCAGTTAAACATGTAGGTAAAAATGTCAGAGCAAATAATATTATTTTAAAGGAAAAGAAATAATCCACAATAATTTCTTCATTCTCCGTGAAGTTGAAATTTAAACTGATGTACCCAGCAGAAATTCACTGTTCCATGTCCATGACAGTTGGTCCAAAGGCTCGTTACGATGGTAATGACCTGATGGAACGTGATTTCCTATGGCAACAATACAATTGCCTCAGCTAACCTGCTGGGAAAATATTTCATTATTTTCACATTCCTCCCTAAGAGATTTGTTTTGCTTGTTTCTTTTAAATTAAATTCACAAGCACATTATTGAGGCTCCAGAGTGCATTTCAGATACGGATCTAGAATTGAAAGCTCAGATAGCAAACTGCTTTTACCGCTTCTGAAAAATCTATAAGCAGTAAGACGGGAGGAGCTCGGGGGACCCTCGCGACTACAAAATAAATAAATAAAGTATGCAAAAAAACCATAAAAATCCATAGAATATACTACCTAATCAGTCACGTTTCTCTTATGTTTCCACTAATCTGTTGGCCAAATATTTCTGTAACTGTTCAAGGCTAGATTTACTAAACTGCATAAAAGGAAAAGTGAAGATGTTGCCCATAGCAACCAGTCTGGTTTTAGCTAACATTCTCTAGTATGTAATAGGAAAGTGAGAGCTAGTATGTGATTTGTTGCTATGGACAACATCTCCACTTCTCCAATTTTTTAAACGAGCAACAACTGACACCCCCTCCCACAGTATCCAACACACCCATTGAAATAAACACACTGACAAGTTTATTGACTTTTAAAAGGGGGCACAGGTTTATTAATCATAAATTGATGCAGATTGAAAGGGCCTGATCCAGAGGTACGCCGATGCGCTGTGCTTACTAAAGCACAGCGTCTCGGCGTTCACTTACCATGGCACTCCCCTTGTGCGGGCGTATGGCCCCTTCCTTACGCCGGCTGAAGGCTACCCTAACTTCAGCCGGCGTAAGGAAGGACCATCATTGCTAGTTCTTTCAATCTGCATCGTTCTGTGCTAATGATGTCTCATATATTGATTTGTTTGGAGGCCAAGATTATTCTACATTATTCATTCTATAATATCTTTGTCAGCATCCAGAATAGTTGTCATTACATGATTTTTAGTAGCATATATAATTTAAATATATTCAATTATTTATGTCGTAGTTCTCTTACTCTTAGATAATTTATTATTTATTTTCTCGGAGACGGTGATTATAATAAGACACTCCGAACTTTGGTCAATAAAACGGCTCAGAAGACTTCCCTTGCCATTGAATGCCAATTAAACAAGGCTTTTCTGTGCTTCCTGCTCAGTGTTCATTGTAAACACATTTAAGCCTTTCCACAGTTAGCCCCTCTGTGTATTTCCCATCGGTTGTCATGGCAACGAAATAAAATTTTAGCCCACTGAAAATCTTCACACACTCGGTTTTTTTTTCCACGTAGTCTTCTTTCCTGTGAAGACGGCGACGAGCAAAATGCTTTGTGCTTGGTTTTGATTTAAATGATGACAGGAGCACAATAAATATTAATCCTCTATCACGTTATAAACTGCTGATGGGAGAAAATGGAGCATGTACTGGCTGAAAATTTTCATTAAGCCATCGATTATAACATAGGGCTGTATTCAGAGATCCGTTTTCACGGCGAGTTGCGTGCGTATTTTTAGGTACATTTCAGCTGCGCATGCATAGTAACTTTTGTTACGTAGTATCTGTAGACTATACGCGCGTAAGTGCCTCACGGACGGACTTGTGAATCGCACTTGGGTAAATACGATATGATTTGCGATGCAATAATACGCATGTGAAAATTTTAATAAAAATGGGCAGGGGAAGGGGCGTTAAATGAAGGTATATGGGCGATACTAACATGAATCACACGTATGGCGGACACATACGCACGCAACTGCTCACGAAAAGTTACAAGTGGTCTATGGAGGCGTAAGTCACCGACAACACGGTCGAGAGAGGGAGTGTCATGGGTGTGAGGGGGTGTGGCCTGCACCGGCCGTGCGTATAATTGCGTACCGTGATGGGATCGGTTCTCTGAATACAGCCCATAATAAGCACAGACTAGGGGCTCCATTTACTATTTAAATTTTCGGGTGATAATGGCTGTTTTAACACTAAAACGCTCATTATCACTTGAAAATTAACATTTGAAAACTCACTAAAGTGCATTCGCCATGGAAATCTGCTGTTTCCATGGCGATGCACAAACACTTCATAAAGATTCGCTGGCCCGTTGATCTTAACGGGTGCCAGCACTAACTACAAGTTACTATCCCTCACTGCCGAAAAATTCTGATTCGGCAGTGAAGGAAAAAATAATGCCATCTGAGGATGGCGTTAGAGACCTCGGGCCTGATCTAGACCTACGCCGATGCGCTGTGCTTACTAAAGCCCAGCGTATCGGCGTTCACTTTCACTGACACTCCCCCTAACTTCAGCTGGCGTAAGGAAGGGGTCATACGCTCGTACGCTCGCCCTTCCACGCTCATTTAACTAGCTCCCCCCGCCCACCTACACTAACCTGAACGTAGAGGCGCTGGGGGACGTCCCCTCCAGCGTCCCTATGGCGCTGCTATGGACGCCCGATCTACGATTGCACTCAGTTTAAAAATATGATATGTGACACAGAGTTGGGACAGTACTGGAGTTACGACTAAAACAGAGAAGCCTTGTAAGTGGCTGGTGACATATATTTTCAAATATAGAATGTTATGGTTAGTTACTGGTTAATTGCCAGACTGCTGGTGTACGGCAAAGATCCATAAGAACGAGGGAAGTATCATGGGAGGGAACTTGCCCCTTAGTTGTGCATGTTTGCCAATCCACGCATACTTATTTCCTTCTTATCTGTGGATCGGCCCCTATCTCACAGGTGGAACAGATGTCACATATTAAGTAAGTAGTTACTGGAGGCTTTTACAGAGTTACTGTAACTGAAAAAGCTTATTTAGCATGTAAATTGCCTATAGGTTGACATGCATGACTTCACCCTGACTCACGAACAAACATGAACTTAGAGGGCTATTAATAAAGTCAGGCAGATCTGTGTTAGTGTACGTTTCACAGCTGTTCCTAAAATAAAGGTGTTGATGAAAGAATTGTAACTAAACCAATAACTTTGAATATTACAAATATTTTGCCAAAGGCAATTTGCCACCAAAGTAAATTAGTCATTTTAGTGCTAAAAAAGTGATAAAAGGCACGACTACAATGAATTAATAACAAAATTAATCTATCAATCTTAAGTTTGAGCAGGGGCGAAACTACCATTGGTGCAATAGGTGCAACGGCACTGGGGCCCATACTGATACAAGGGCCCACAGCCATCATCAGCATATTTTTTACACCTGGGCCCACAACTCGCTAGTTCCACCTCTGAATTTGAGGTTACCAGCTTCAGCTTTGTACCCTGGGCACACCCCTAGATACGACCCTGGACACAGGGACGGAACTATCAATGGTACAGCTGTTAGTCCATTCTAGGGTCCTCTGTGGGGTTCAGTCACAGTATAGGCTGGGCCCTGGCCAATGTCTGGTTCTTGAAGCACTGGGTTACAAAGCAAAGCTACATTGAAAGTCTTCAAAGTTTACATTATCTTAAGAAAGAGACCTTCATTGTTGCACAAGATCCCATCACTCTCTTGTTCTCTTGTTTCACCACTACTCAGACACGATTTGGACCTATTCGTTATAAAGCAAAAATTACCCCTATTAAAAAATTGAGTATAGAAAGAGTAGGATTTTGTTAACCATAGTAAATTGTAAAGATAGATGTTGATAGTAGTGTAGACAAAGGTAGATGGCTAGTTGAGGGAATTAGGTAAGCTGTCTGAGTATTAAGAAGGTGCTTAAAGATTTGGAGGCTTAAGGAAAGCTGTATTGAGTAAGAAACGTCATTAAACTGTGGGGGTGCAGCACGGAATAAGTCTAGAAAAGAGAATGAGACAGTAATGGCTATATATCGGCTAGTACAAAGCTTCTGCTTACCATCAATAGTGTTGGATTTATGAAATATTGTGACAAGCTGCACTTATTGCCTGACTGTACATGGTTACGGAGTAATTTTATAACTCATACTGAAATACCAGAGAGGATGGCTGGCAGGGAAATAAAGTCAATAAAACCCATTTAAAGACAAGATCTATAGGGACCTAAAAACAGGTTACTTTTTGTGTGATTGGTACTTCACAGTTGCAAAAGGAAGTACTGTACACTGAGAATAAATACTGTATAATGTTTTATTTTTTAGAATATACAAATTATACAGTGCTATCCAGTGCTGATTGTAAAGGGGTGCTGTGAAAACGGTGACATCCTTGAACCAGTTTGCAAGATTAACATTCCAAAGCAGGTTCTAAAGGTAGATTTGTTTTCTTAAGATACCTTGTAGTTTACTTATAGAGGAAATTCACAGGCAACCCAACTATGATTTGACAGTACCTAGCAGGTATACTAAATTTGACATCAGCAATTGGCTAGGCCAGTATCATAATGGCTTCTGTTTCAGGCCTGGTCAGTGAGGCCTGTCCTCATCCTTTTGTTTTATATATTCTTCCCCACCCCCAACGTCTTCTCCAGGCTCTTTTTTGCCAGTTATATTTATATGGAAAGGTGCGCTGTGTAGTCTCCAGCTTCTACCGGTGGATCCACTCATCAAAAAACACAGCCTATTTAATCCTCCCATACCTGCCCTCCATTTCCAAATCTCCAAATCCGCTAACACGGATTTCTTGTACAACTTCTCCAGTGTTTCTCCTTGTGATGTCGTGTACCTCCTTGTGTACCTAATACAGTACCAGTCTTTTACCATCATCCACCATGCTTCTGTCTGCTACCATCTTCCGCCTTGCTCCTGCCCACTACCATCATCCACTGTGCTTCTGTCTTCTAACATTATCCACCGTGCTTCTGTCTGCTAACATCATCTGCCGTGCTCCTGCCCACTACCATCATCCACCGTGCTTCTGTCTTCTAACATCATCCACCGTGCTTCTGTCTTCTAACATCATCCACGTGCTCCTGCCCGCTACCATCATCCACCATGCTTCTGTCTTCTACCATCATCCACAGTGCTTCTGTCTTCTAACATCATCCACCGTGCTTTTGTCTTCTAACATCATCCACCATGGTTCTGTCTGCTACCATCATCCGCCATGCTCCTGCCGGCTACCATCATCCCCCGTGCTTCTGTCTACTACCATCATCCGCTGTGCTTCTGTCTGCTACCATCATCCGCTGTGCTTCTGTCTACTACCATCATCCACTGTGCTTCTGTCTTCTAGCATAATCCACCGTGCTTCTGTCTTCTAGCATCATACACAGTGCTTCTGTCTACTCCCATCATTCACTGTGCTTCTGTCTGCTACCATCATCCACAGTGCTTCTGTCTAATACCATCATACACAGTGCTTCTGTCTGCTACCATCATCCACCGTGCTTCTGTCTAATACCATTATACACGGTGCCTCTGTCTGCTACCATCATCTGTCGTGAATCTGTCTGCTACCATTTATTCACAGTGCTGCTGTCCACCTTTCCCCGACTTCTTCCACAGTCCCAATGCTGTTACTAGTTTAGCGACTTTCCTTGTGCTGCACCCAAGACCATCCCCACCCTCAGGGGCTCTGACGAACACCAGTCCACAGTTAGACTCCTCTTTCAGTTATTCAGTCCCACTTACCCTGGTTGTGTCCTTCTGTAATCTGTCACAAATGTTTACTGCTTTTCTAGTTAAGTTTTTTGTGCCCTCCATCAAATTTAAAAGTAAATCCATTTAGCACTTAGATAAATTACCCCCTTTAAATAGTTTAATAAATTCTAAATATTACGTGTCAATCTTCTTTGTGTGTGTGAAGAGTAAGGAAATTCTGCAAGCATCGCAAAGACTTCAAAAATTAAAGTTTATAGTTGTTGAGTTTTTTCATGGTTTTATTTATGTATTAAAGTATAAAATTAAATAGTTACAAGTTAAACAGGTAAAAAAAATATCTGTCCATACAATTCAATACACTTCAATTCTCAACAGGACAGCTGATAAGTGTTTCTCTAACATGCTCAGTACATCCCACTATGACAATCCTTTGTAATTACTCGATGTAAAGAAACAGTCCTATTTTTTGGCAATTACAGTAACAGTAAATCTTGTTCTAGCCTTGGGAGAAAGTGCAGCCAGGCTTGAAATGTATTGGCCGGGTGCAGACATTCTTGTCGACTGAATTTTCTGTAAGCGTAAAAAAAAAATAAAAAAAAATAAGTGTTGATTCATGTTTAAAAAATAGACAATGGTGTAGAACAATGTGATTCAATAAGTCGATAAACACGATGAGTTGTAAAGAATATTAAAGTGTACATTAAAAAGCTTTCAAGCCACGTTTCTGATGTGTTGAGAATAACACGGAATCCCTTTAATAAGAAAAATAACGAACGCTCAGGACATGCCAACATAGATTTATTCCGCAAAGAGAAGCCTAGTTAAATGCTACTCAAACTGAAACCATTCCATAGGGCAGTAAGTTATGATACTGCCGGCTCCAAGCTATAAGTTATTGTTGTACTTGATTTACAGAAGAAATTCTGTTGTAATCTCTGAGGGTTGGGAAATGAAGAGAAAACAAAAAGTTGCTGCTGTGGAGATTAGCGGATAAGTAACAAACAAGATATTCATTCTTCAGCTGAAGAGGTTGATCTGTGGTACATGAGGAAACAATGTTTCTCTAGAAGTAATAACACAGGGCTGAATCCAGACTTCTGAGGTTTGTGCGACTCGGTCAGATTGTGGTGTAGTGAGCACAGGCTTGGTAACAGAAATCTTGGGGTCCCGGTACACCCATGTTTTTGGGGGCCACATCCCTCAATAGTGGATTGCAAGGATCCCTCTGAACCTCGGGGCTCATCACAGCTGTCCTCCTTGTCCCCCCCCCTCCCCAGGCCTGGGAGAGCGTACACCAGCTGATGTGATGTTTCTCCGAGTGATTATCTATTGCACATGCTCAGAACTGGAGTGCCCAGTCACGGTTGATTCAGATCTGAGCGCAACTCAAACGTCGACGGCTTGTGTTCTAAAGGGTGTGTTGAGGGAACGAAGGGGAGGAGAGGGGGTGTAGTCAATGTACAGTGAGGGCGGGGCCCAAGCAATTGCACCCAATCCAGAGCTAACATAAAAAAAGGACTGTTTAAGGTAAGTCATTTTCACCAGCCCCAGGTCATGTCTAAGTCAGGATTGCCTACTCTCCCGCAATGTCCGGGAGACTCCCAAAATTTGGGCAATTCTCCCGGTATCCCGGGAGAGCCTGCAAATCTCCCACAGAGGGCTTGAGGTCCATGGGTTCATGAAAAGCACGGCCTCAAGTCCTGCCTCCCTACCTGGCAACATTAGTATCCTAGTGCTACTAGGGTCAGGGAGGAGCTTGACGATGCAATTTTTTCATGCGTTTATTAAAAATCTATTTTTTACTATGATTTTGTGACATTGACAATGGGACAGAGGCGTTCGCATCATTTGAATCAGGCCCTGTATAAGCTCAGAGGACTGTAAGAATCTATGCTAAGCAATCAGAACCAATCAATACAGACCGAAGCGCGGTGGACCAGATCCCTGCTTCTGACAAGTAGGCATTATTGCAAGCGGTTGTGTGCTCTGGATAGAAAAAAAAACCTCATCGATCCAACGGTCCATTTTGTGAAAGCTTTGATAGCTTCCAACATTGCAAACATGCCAAACATGTTATCAAGACTCCATCCACTTCCAAAAAGAAGTGAAGTGGGCTCTAGGAAGTGGGCCTACTCTTCTGCTGGGAGTCCAAGAAGACTCCACCATTAAAATTCCAGTTGACAAGTATGTCATAAGTGGGGATCCCCTTTAACCTCTAAGCTTCAAAACCCTACCATGCATTGTGGTAGATCCACTGAAGCATCTAGAAAGTAGCCCATAGTAACCACTCAGATTCCATACCCTCCAACATGACCCATTTCGTTAGGTACAAAATCCTCTGCTCCTCAGTTTCTAACCGTCAGTTACTATGGTGAGCACCTGTGTTTAAGAGACAAGCAGTTTTTTAAATATCAGTTAATCCATTTAAACCAGGTGAGTGACTGTTGGAAGCTCAGGAGTGGAGTATATTCTACCTAATGGAAGGGGTCATGTTGGAGGGTCTGAGATTCTGGATTTAAGGTAGCTGTAATTTAATTGGTCTGATTGCACAAGAGGGGACAAAAGTGTAGAATTATTTTGAAATATAATTACGCTTAATTAAATACAGTAAAGGTCCCATGGACCTGATCCAGACTTAATAACGGCAGCTGATTTACCCAAGAGGCTGCTGTTATTACAGTTGGGCTGTGTGAGCACACTGAGCATGTATACGCCGAATGTTACGCATCGTAACTCTGATCATACATAGCATGTATGTAACTCCATAGGATAAAGTGTGACATCCCAACACAAGCCGATTATTTGCATTGTGGGTTGGGGATATCAATTAAATTGTACATTATGGGCTGGAATGGGCAATTACATACGACAAGGCATTGCGTATGACCAGAGAAAGCAAGAAAGTTAAGGTAGTCTTCTGAACAGGTAAGTTCGCTAAGTTACGGACGTGAGAGAGGAGTGCCAGGGGGAGTGAATTATCCTCTGAAGTTCGTAACTTTGGTACGCTTGGGCACGGAAAACGTTCTTAAGTCTGGATCAGGACCACACTCTATAGGAATAATGAAAGGACTGTCTGATTGTTTGAATAAGACAAAATGAAACCATCAATTCATTAACTGGAAAAAGTAAAAGAGTAAATTAATATGGTGACTGGATACACTGTATGATTTCCAATTAAATAAAGATATTTCTCTCTGCCATTAAACAGAGCTTCTACATTAAGTTTACATGTTTTTTAAAGCAAGTCAAATTATTATTTCAGAGCAATATAACCGAGCTTCAAGTCAGACATTAACATTCAGCAGAGGAATTTTACAAGATGTATTTTATTAATTTAGTAGACTTTGTATCTCGGTACAAGGTGCTTAAGTATCAGAAGGGAATTAAAAGATGAAAATGTGCAGTGAAAAAAAATAATAGGCTACATTCCCTGTTTTTGAGACATTTTCAATCTGTTTAAAGATTGAGTTTACAGGGACAAATGGGAATCGATATTACCATAATATATGCAGGACGTACCCTGCTAATTGTGACAACACATGAAAGGGGAGAAAATTTTCTTAATTTTCTGCAGCAAACAAGTCGATGTAATCTGAACAGATTAATTTTCTTCTCTTACCCCTGTTTATAGAGTGGCAATCTGGCCTTACTTATTGATTATCAGACAAGACTACTAATCCCCTTTTCGGTCATTAAAAGTGCTTAATTAAATAGCAGTTAGCAAATTTCTCTTTACTAAAATAAATGTAGCTGCTCACAGTCATTTATAGAGATCAACTATTGGGAAGCTTAAAACAAATAAAATGAAATAGTCAATGCATTTTATTGTGTTTTGCTAAACACTCTTCCCCCTTCCTCTCAAAACCTTAATTCCTATTTGGTGTCATTATAGTTCATCTTGGAGTGTTCCTGTATGCAATCGCTTTTTGTTGCAAGCAGAAAAAAAAAATATATGAGTTGGTCAGGGATTCTACAGGTTAAACAGCTGGAGGTATAGGTGTAGTAGAACACGAGGGCATGTGTATAAACCTCCGTTTAGAGGAAATGTGCAAATTATTTTATTGAAAGGGTGGTTGATAAGTGGAACAGCCTTCCATCTGAGGTGGTGGAGAGTAACACAGTAGAACAATTTAAACATGCTTGGGATCAATATAAGGTTTTCCTAAATCTCAAACTAAATTGAGAGCCAAATAGGATTTAGGGTCAGTATAGTTGGATCAGAAACTAGACAGACTGGATGGTCATGTGGCCCACTTTTTGTTTCTTTAAAATAGCAAAGTATTCCATGCATCTAGAAAAACCTAGGGGGATAAGGCCTACGATCTTGTCTTGCCATCTTTGCTACTTAACTAGGGAAGAGGAGTGGGAGGTATTAGAGAACAGTTGCAATCTCCGGCTAGAAAGTCTGGCTTCCGAAAAAGGGATATTTGAAAGTTACTTTTTGAATGTTCCTTTTTCCGAGACTTACACTTTTTGAAAAAAAATTTTTATGAATGGGTGAGTGTTCCGTTCGACATACTTACCCATTCACTTTTGGAAAGAAGAGATCACTTCACCGCACCTCCGCTGCCGCTCTCCGGACCGAGGGGACAGGTGAGTCAACTCTTTCTGTGGAGATTAGGGTCAGGCTGCAGGGTAGAGAGGGTTAGGGTCAGGCTGCAGGGGAGGGAGGGTCAGGGTCAGGCTGCATGGGAGGGAGGGTTAGGGTCAGGCTGTGGGAGATGGTGGGTTAGGGTCAGGCTGCAAGTAAGGGAGGGTTAGGGTACGGCTGCCAGGAAGGAGGGTTAGGGTTAGGGTAGTAAGAGTGGAGGGTTAGGGCCTACTCCCTTCATCCCCCTCCTCCTCTTCATCTTCAGCTCACCAGTTTTCATGTCTCTCCAGTCCCCCCAGGATCCCCATCATTTGTCTCAGGCCCCCCTTCCCCAGGATCCCCATCATGTCTTCCTAGCCCCCCAGTACTTTCATCATGTGCCACCAGCACCCTCCCCAGTACTCCCTACCTGACATGCACGTTTTATGGTCCTCTAATGTGTAAGCTGCCCTGTGTGTTAAAGTACATTGTACATTGTTCCATGCTAAATAGTCATCATTTTTTACATTTTCTTTTTACATTCATTATCTGCATTACATTTTCATTTAGGGTCTTTGCAAATATTTTGAAGTTTTGATACAAATCTTAATATCTATAACTACTACAACTATCTTACTGTTGGGATCAATATCATTTGAGCATCAAATTCAACATTCTTTTAACCAACAGCCTCCTAGAGTCATAGGGCCTGATCCAGAGTAACGCTGTTGTGCTGAGTGTACTAACTCCCCCGACACTCCCCCTACCCTAAGTTCAGCCGGCGTAACCCAGTGTAACTACACTGGCCCTCCCAGCCTCATTACCCTCCTTCCCCCCCACCTACCTGCACTAACTTCAGCGTTGTAACGCTGGGGGATCGGGCGTTTCCGTAGCTACGCCAGGCAACATCTGCCCAGCGCATGCGCAGATCGGCTTTTAACTGCTGGCCGGTGTTTTAACCACAATACAAAGAACGCCGAGGCTTAAAGTCAATACTTACCATGTCGCTGCCAATCAAATCTGCATACGAACATGTCCACATCACAGCTGCCGGTCGGAAGCCCGAAGCGACGGCCAAACAGCATCAGCAATCATGGCAGCCCAAGAAAACAGCTGGTATATAAGGGCCATGTTGTCAGTGTCCATCATCACCTAAGCCTTTAAATACATACTCCATGTGTTGTCTCTAGGTTTCTAAGAACCCCCTCATATCTCCCCAGCTTCCAATAATTCCCATCATGTCTCTCCAGCCTCCCAATAATCCCCCTCATGTCTCCCCTCATCCTCCAAATAATCCCCCTCATGTCTCCCCTCAGCCTCCAAATAATCCTCCTCATGCCTCCACAGCCTCCAAATTATCCCCTCATGTCTCCCCTGAGCCTCCAAATAATCCTCCTCATGCCTCTCCAGCCTCCAAATTATCCCCTCATCCTTAGTGCATCCCCTCATATAGTTTCAGTCCTTAGTGCAGCCCCCTCATATAGGTTCAGTCCTTAGTGCAGCCCCTCATGTAGTTTCAGTCCTTAGTGTAGCCTTTTTTTACATAGTTTCAGTCCTTAGTGTAGCCCCTCATATAGATTCAGTCCTTAGTGTAGCCCTTCGTATAGTTTCAGTCCTTAGTGTGGCCCCTCATATAGTTTCAGTCTTTAGTGTAGTCCCTCATATAGTTTAAGGCCTTAGTACAGCCCCCAATCGCAGCTAAATCCACTTACCCGCTCCTTTGCCTCACCTCGCTCACTTCCGTGGCAGGCTCTCTGCATTGTCTCCCCAGCCTCGGACTCCTTTTCCGTGACCCCAAGGTTGCGTCAGCGTCTGTATTCACCGCACGCACCACCACTGACACCCGCTGTAACTCCAGGAGTCCGACGAAGCCCTGATCTTGACCGTGAGTTTTTTTTGTAGGACTCATGCCCTAAGGCTCCGATTGCCCCCACATCAGCTGGGTGCCATCGGAACCTGGGGCATGAGCCCTACAATACCCATGTTAGTTATGCCTCTGTTTAGGGCAACAATTAGGGGTTAGTAGTGGGGGGACTTTTTTTTACACTTTTCAGGGCACCCAAAGCTTGGTGCTCCGTGGATCGATTGCAATTCCTCCTCGAGGCATATGCAATCGAAATCCCAGCCAGTTCGCAACTGGCTGGGGAGGAATGGTGGATTTGAAAATTGCCCATTCGGACCGGAGCCCCACACCCATTAGAGAGGGGGTGATGCAAACATAGGGCCTGATCCAGGATTCCACATGATTTTGGCAAGTTCCTTGAGGAATTTCTGATTGTTTTGGTTAGAACTGAGCATGCGTGTGACAGATGTTACGCAACGAACAGGGCGCAAGGAGGCTGGGATAGGCAAGCAGATGACGATGAGTGGTCGGCGGTCGGCACTTCTATTCGGATTTATGTTCGGACGGATGCTAATCCGTGTGAAGGACTCAAGGAAGGTTTATGGGCGTGTAAGTGAAAGAGGAGGGACATGGGAGTTTACTTCCCGATCACATGCGGATGTTCAGTGTATTGAACACGTTCAGAGGTCTTGATCAGATCAATAGAAAACGAATTTGACGGCAGATAAGAACCATTTGGCCCATCAAATTTGCCCATTTTTTTAGCCTCAAGTAACCTAAAACCCTATTTGATTCTTAACTCTTTGTAAGGATAACCTTCAGTCTATCCCAAGCATGTTTAAATTGCTCTATTGTATTAGCCTCTACCACCTCTGTTGGATAAACTGCTTCAGGAGGAGGCATTGCAATGCCACTCTGTCCCCCTGCAGATCTAAAGTCTTCTGGGAATGCACAATTAAGGCCCTCTGCGCCATGTTTTAACATCAGACTGGAGATGGGTGATGGGACAGAAGTAGCCAGAATTGGCTATAGGGCATGGCAGAGTCTAATATATATCTTTGCAATGCCTAACCCAAGACCACTGATAAATTTACCCATGGAGATCATGCAAAAAGACTACAGGAAGTAAACATAGATAGCTTTGAGCAGAAAGGGGTCAGGAGGATATGAAAGCAGCTTTCACATATATCAAGGGGTGTAACTAGGTACAGGAGAGGGCATTAGAAAATAAGGACATGTGTATTAGGTTTAGAAAAAATGTAGAGGACATTACTTCTAGAAAGGGTAGTTGATAAATGGAATGACCACCCTTCTGAGGTTGTAGGGGCTAACGCAGTAGAACAATATAACAAGCTTCATGGAATAAACATAAGTATATCATAAATCCTAAATTAAATTGAGAGTCAAATAGGGTCTAGAGTTAGTATGGTTTAAAATAAAATTGGGTAGAATGGATTGGCCAAGACAGAGGCGAAACTGTGAGTTGTGGGTTTAGGTGCAAAAAATAGGATTGGGCCCTGATATCCCAGGTAACCCGGTGGGGTGCTTCGGTGGTGCGGTGATGACGACTGTGGGCCCTTGTATCAGCATCGTCCTCCGATGCCGTTGCGCCTGTTGCACCAATGGTAGTTCCACCTCTGGGCCATCTGCCGTCACATTATATGACCAGATGTAAAACAGATAAAGAATAAACTCCCATGTCTTGAAAAGAGATTGTCAATGAGATTTCTAATTTGTGAACAGACACAGGCTTATTTAAATTATCGCATTGTTTCTGCAGAAACAGAGATGTCCATTAATTTTCCAATGTTTTCTCTGATAATGGCAAAATAATGACTATTTACTATCTACTCAAAGCTGGCACATTTGAGCAATAGCAGAGTCAATGGGTAATACTCTAAATTATTTACACATACCAGCTAATACAATGGGATCTTATGCAGCAAATTATTCATGAATGATTATGATATCAGGCACTTTTCTCCCACAATCTCTTAATTGGAAGCCTTAACCATGAACCCTGTTGCTCGTCAGCCACGACTAAAACCACAAATAGATATTTTTGCTGTATTCAAAATTTAAACAGAACTTTATTTAACTAAACATGCAAAATAAATATACAGTGAATAAATAAATAAAGGTTAATGCACAACAATGTGTGTTTATAACCTGAAGCTGTAACCACATGATGAGTTTTAACACAGTCACCAACCTCTAGAGCCACTTTCTTCATTGTTAACTCTGGTTCTCTTGTGTATGGACTTGATCATATCAATGAGTTGATGATAATGATGGAACTACCATGGATGCAAGGACCCCCTGATTTGTGTGGCCCTAGACAGCTGCCTTTCCCCAGGGCTGCCTCTGAGCTGGCCAATATATATGAATCAGTCAAATAGGCCCTGATTCACAAGGTGTGTAATTTTAGGAATGTAACTACTACACATGCACAGTAGTACATTTACACAATCTACATACCAGTTAGGTACCTAGATTGCCGGAGTCGTTTAGTTAGAAAGAGGTGTGCTTATGCCGCCTCGGGGAGTGTTTAGAAGGAAGTGGGAGGGATTTAGATTAACCGGAGAGGGCGGGGGGGAGGCAGGGAGAAGAACAATACGCACGGTCAGATAAGGTAGCCCTATGGAACTCTTAAGTGCCATAATATACTTAAAAATAGGGGGCAGATTAGGGACTGAACAAGTTAGTTAAGTGCGGACTAACTCACTCTTAACTGTGAATACAGTCCATAGTCTACAAAGTAAATTGTTTATGATGGATAAGCCATAGCAGTAATTAGAAATTTTAATGCCTGGGGTCAAAGGGCATTTAGCGTTCGTGAATTTTCAACTCAAATTAAATTAGCCTAAACCAGTGATGGCTAACCTGTGACACTCCAGGTGTTGTGAAACTACACTTCCCATCATGCTTTGTCAGGTAGCTGCTATGCTTTTGTAGTCAAGGCATGCTGGGACTCGTAGTTTCACAACACCTGGAGTGTCACAGGTTAGCCAACACTGGCCTAAACTGTCTACATTCCTGCGAATCCTGGGAACTCGTCATTAAATGCTCCAATGCCTCTTCCACATGTAGTGGCAGCAGTTGAGTGAGCAGTAACTTCTTACCAGTAAAGAAGTTGGATGATGTTTGGTGAGTATTCAGTGATGGACCTAGGCAATGCTGGGATGCCCCCTTACTGGTCTCCGTTCTGCCTTCTATTCTGTTCTCAAAAGCTTAGGCCCTTATTGCACAGTGTATGTTCCATATGTTCAGGGTGGAGGCATTCCTTGGGCACCATTCATCTCCAGGCTCTGTAGCAGTCATCCCACATTGCACCCGCAGTAGATACACCACTTCCATTATTAGTGCTGCAATGGAAGCATGGCACTTGTTAATGATGACACAAATCTGCACCACACCTTCAGTTTGTGGCTGTTAAGTAATGCAAGGGATTGTAATTTACTTGTCATAGAAGTAAGACACCAGAGACCCCATCTGAGCAACAGGGGTGCTTACCAACAGAGGTGTGTCTATGGGTCCAGCGCCCCTGGCAAAGTAAGGGACTAGCGCCCTCCCCCCCCATTACACATTCACTCCCAGTACTCCCATCATGTGCCTCCAACCCCCACCAGTACTCCCGTCATGTGCCTCCAGCACCCCCTAGTACTCCCATCATGTGCCTCCAGCCCCCCCAAGTACTCCCATCATGTGCCTTCTGTCCCCCCAGTACTCCCATCATGTGCCTCCAGCCCCCCTCCCAGTACTACCATCATGTGCCTCCAGCCCACCTTAGTACTCCCATCATGTGCCTCCAGCCCCCCCCAGTACTCCCATCATGTGCCT
>WWET01000090.1:568528-578733 GCA_011038615.1 Limnodynastes dumerilii | reverse complement strand
GGCCTCAGGCTGTATCCTCTGAGCGGAACTGCGACTATGATATCAAGTCCCGCTCTGGCCGAGACCGGGAAATGAAGTCGCGCGGGGACACTGGTTTTCTACTTGAGTGTCTTGTAAGTCTTAAAAACTGCTTCTATTGACCAAGGCTACAAAATCACCTTTTTTAAGCATTTATGTACAGCATAATGGACCATAATGACAGGTGTTGCAGTCCACATGGAAGAGGGAAGTGATCTCCCCTGTTACTCTCCTCTCTCGTGTGGAGTTTAAGTGACTTACGCTGCGATAAGGCAGCCTTATAATCACATGTGCGTATCATCGGTCCGTACGACCACAGATCCACACATAGGACGGTATTCACAATGAGGACGGCAAGGAGGGGACTTACGCAAATCGCTTGTGTAAGTCACTTTACTTTACTTACTTTTAATATCTGCGTATGGAGATCCGTCCGATGGGGCGGAGTTTGCCATCCGAGGCGGCGTTTGCCATACTAATATGGCAAAAGTGGGAGGAATACTGAATATCCACACTGATCTGTCATCGTATGGAGGCTGATCCGTGCGGTATAGTTAAGGTTGGGGTATGGAGGGGTATTCACTCCCCTCTTCCGTGCGTAAGAAACAGACCCCCCGAAAAAGTGCGGGGGTCTGAATGCTTAATCCCACCCTCCCTGACTGTAAAATTTAAATGCATCCCCCAGCCACCTTACAGAGATTATGGGATGCACCCCCCTGTTGGACAGATCTCCAGATGCACGGAACAAAATCCTGTATGCATGGAGATCCATAACAGAACATCTGGCTTGCACATTGCCAGTCAAACAGCCAAATTCCGCATCTAGGGTGCAGAATTCAGCTGTCTTTATTAAGTTATGTTCCGGTCCAATATTTTACATTTTACACCCATATCTGGCAGTTGAGGGAGAAAATCCCGGGTTGGGGGTCTCATCCACATATTAATATGTCTTAGTTGCAGATACAAGTTGATGATTTGCTGCAATTTATTAGATTTGTAGAACCAGGTTTCTCTAGAGGGAGCTGTTGAGGCAATTTTCAATCTTTTACTTTCATTTATGGAATAAAGATTTAAACTTCTCATTCAGAATAAGGAAAGAGTTTGAAGTAAAGTAAAAATGAATTCCTTTCAGATAGTAAATATGACACCAATATTTAACTCATTTACTGCTGACCTAGTGTCTTTCCTCTAAAATCATTCAAAGACTTGTGTACCAGTCACGATTGTCCTCTTCTTTGAGAGTTCTTTAGCCATTATTGCCATGTTCTTCTAATGTGCTCATTAAATTCACACAACTGTCAGACAAGAGCTTATTATCACCAGTCAATGGGATGTTGTGTAGTGCAGGTGGGAGATTTGACTGCCAAATGGCACTGTTGAAGTGATATAGGGCCTGATCCAGACCTATGCCGATGCGCTGTGCTTACTAAAGCACAGCGTATTGACGTTTACTTAACCTTACACTCCCCCTGTGCGGGCGTATGGCCCCTTCCTTACGCCGGCTGAAGGCTACCCTAAGTAAGTATTTACGTGACATATACGTAAATGGCCCATACGTTCACAATTACGCTACGTGAATGTGCGTATTTTCTATGTTGCGCATGCGCAGTGCGTTCTAAACAGCGATTTTACGTGTCCGCCACGCGTAAATTCGCTTCCACGCGTAGTTCCGGATCAGGCCCCTAGTGTCTTTCCTCTAAGATCATTCAAAGACTGTTGTGTACCAGTCACGATTGTCCTCTTCTTTGAGAGTTCTTTAGCCATTATTGTCATGTTCTTCTAATGTTCATTAAATTCACACAACTGTTAGACAAGAGTTTATTATCACCAGTCAATGGGATGTTGTGTAGTGCAGGTGGGAGGCTTGACTGCCAAATGGCACTGTTGAAGTGATATAGCCATTAAGAGAACTGAGGTATAGAATTATGAGTGAGAACATGGTTTATTAATACTGAAATGAGTAAAACGGTTACGATTTTAGTATGTATTTGTGGTAAGTAATAAGGAGCAGCAGAAGGTGGCCTGATAATCGGGACAATTTTCACTATTACAGGTCCCGATATTTGCACCACTCACCTTTCCTGCTAGGTCTGATAAGCCTGCCTGAAGAGGGAAGGACTGCTGAGATTGACAAGAGGCCCTTGCAGCCAATCAGCAAGTCAATCCCGGCAGGAGGCCAATGCAGCTAGCTGATTGGCTAGCTGTAAAGAGAGAAACGGTCAGTGCGTGGCACAGTGGCGGAAGTACCGGGGAGCAATGGAAGCGCTGACCACTAGGCACTAGCCCGGAGGGGGGGCACTTCCAGTATCCTCCTTTGCCCTGCACTTACCTTCTGAAGACTCCGGTAATGGGCCCAAGCCAGTAATAGAGCTATTACTGGCTGTGGGATCTGTTAAAATAATTTTACTTACCTCTTCCCAGGAATGCACTGCGTGCTGTTATGATGTAATGACGTCACACCAATGACATGCCCCACCCCCTTGCCTCTAGGCGCCAGGTAAGAACTTAGCCACACGTGTGGCACCCTCACCTCTTGACCAGAATTTTCCATATTTTTGACTCCATAATTATTGGCAAGTATAGAAGTAATCTAGTAACAGAAGAATGCTGAGCTTTTAGTATGTTAATACTACTGTACTTGCCAATAATTATGGAGTCAGAGAGATAGGAAAACTCCAACCAGGAGTTGGAGGGACAGGGTCAAATATATGGATAATGGCCACACACCGGGCGATATCAGAAGTTTGGGTTCAATATTTTTTAGTCACATCTAAATATCAAATTATCAGTATTAAGCATTTTTTTTACCATTAGGAAAAAAAATCTCGGCCATACGCTAGAACAATTTTTGGTCCAATCACTCAATAATTGGGCAGTCGGATCAATATTCACTCTAATGTATGGGCAGTTTAGTGTTTTGTGTGTTTTTTAATAATTTTACTTATTATGGTTATGGTTTATTCATAAGAATAAACCTACAGTAGTGTGAGTGTCTGTCATTGTCTATACAAATAACAATTATTCAAACATCTTTTCTACATATTTTCTACTATTTTTTATCCAGTGACTCAGCCCTGATTTCTCCAATGATTCTACTTCAAGGGTAGGCCGATCTTACTCTTACTTGGACCACAAAGTTGTCGACTGTAAGTGGCTGCCTTGAACAGCCCTTTTAACTAAAGGGCTTTTCCTCTCAGCCAACTCTGAACTGACTGGGAAATCGATTGCTTCTGCCTCACGGAGGAAAACCACTCGATCAACGAAAGAAAGAATATGCTCCATCCCCGCAGCCTGACCCTAAGACTTTTGTCTTCGCAGCCTAACCCTAAGACTCTCTTCCCCGCAGCCTAACCATAAGACTTCTCTCCCCGCATCCTAACCCTAAGACTCCCCTTCCCACAGCCTAACTCCAAGACTCCCCTCCCTGCAGCCCAACCCTAAGACTCCCCTCCCCACAGCCTAACCCTAAGACTCCCCTCCCCACAGCCTAACGCTTAGACTCCCCTTCCTGCAGCCTAACTCTAAGACTCCCCTCCCCACAACCTAACCCTAAGACTCCTCTCCCTGCAGCCCAACCCTAAGACTCCCCCCCCACAGCCTGACCCTAAGATTCCTCTCCCTGCAGCCTGAGCCTAAGACTACTCCCTGCAGACTAACCCTAAAACTCCCAATTTTGTTGGGTTTTAAAAAAAATCCTTCTTATCCCTGGATGATTTTGAATTGGCCGCTCTCTTGACAGCATTTTACAATATTCACAACAGTAGACTTATGAATTTTATTTAACGTGCTGATCTCTTAGTGAGGTTTCTTTCTTTGGCGAGATTAATTAACATTTCCTCCTCATTCTTATTATATACTGATCATTTATCATTCTCTTCAGTCAATATTTGGACCTCACCTTTTGCCTTTAATAGAAAGGAGTTTTTGAATACATCTATTGAATGTGATGTTTGACGTTAAAGAAGAACTTCGCCCTTGCCCTGAATTGCAAAGTAATTGGACACCAATGTATAAAATTTATAAAAATTGTTAATGCATAAATGAAGGATAATTATTGGTGGAATAACAATTTTCTCTTTGAAGTCATTGAAGACATTTTGCATATTTCTCTGACGAAGTTTAAACATAAGAGCTCCCATTTGATCCACAACCATGACAAACAGAAGAAGAAATGTCCTACTTCTGTGCCAGTATTATTCATATAATTCATACAATTCAAAGAAAAGAGAGACAATAAAATGTTTTTATCCTTTCACTGAAATCATTAAATAACATATCGATAGTAAGACCCAATGATGGTCACTCCACTGGCAAAGTTTGACTATAAGTGTTCCCAGTTGGTTTCCAACCATGCCAAACAGTAGAAGTAAATCACTACTTTTGTCTTAGTATTTTTCATTTATAATGAAGTTCATAAAATGTTTCTTTACCACCACTGAAATCATTAAATGACAAATAAAAAGTAAGCAAATGTCATGTTCCTCCCTAAAATTGGAGTTTCACAAAATTTTTCCAAAGCTTTGATTACATATAATAATAATAATAATAATAATAATAATAATAATAATAATAATAAAAACTACAAATATATTATATTCCAGTTTTGCTTCGATAATGACTATTTAATTATTCTCAAAATTGTATTTTAGTCAACTGGCGCAAGGGTTGTAGTTCCGCTAGTATCCAACATCAGGTTTATGATGATTATTACATATAATAATAATAATAATAATAATAATAATAACAATAAAAACAACAGCAACAATATATTCCAGTTTTGCTTCGATAATGACTATTTAATTATTCTCAAAATTGTATTTTAGTCAACTGGCGCAAGGGTTGTAGTTCCGCTAGTATCCAACATCAGGTTTATGATAGAAGGATTATTACATATCTCCTCATTACATTGCAAAGGAATGTAGGTATGGATTAAGATTTATGGGGCAACACATAGGTTGGAAAGGTGGGGTTACCCTGATTAGCATCACAGATGTGGGAAGACACTATTTCATAAAACAAGTGGTATGTCTCAAAAGGAGTTTACAACTGACAACAAAACTGTCCAGTAGAATAATGGCAAAATTAAAAAGAAGAATGTTATTAGAACATATGGGCAATGGGCCTGATCCAGAGCTACGAAAATTCGCACAGAATACGCTGAGCGTACGGGCTTAGCACGCCCATACTGTACAATTTAAATGGCTATCCCCGCCTCTGTGTAGTAAAACGAGCGCCCAGGCGACCATCGTACTGAACGCACGCCCCTCGAGCGAATATTTAGCTCACAATACGACCGCTATTTGCTCATGAGGTCCAGGCGACCGGAAGCTGTCATACTGGGCATGCGCGGTGCAAATTTTTTCACGAATTTTCGCTTACGATGAGCGTACGCTCGCTTGCGATCGTAGCTCTGGATCAGGCCCAATGTGAGGAAGCATTACTTCACTGAAAGGACAATCGATTAGGTCCAGCCTCCCTCCAGATGTGGTAGAGGCTAACAAAGTAGAACCATATCTATAGCAAAACGGGGCAGCATGCTTAAAGCATGTCCGCATGGTGGAAGGAAAGGAGGCATCTAGATCTTATAGTAAAGAATTGGCCAGCCCTCATATAAGAAGAGCTGAACCAGCACCATTTTCCATGGGGCTGGTTCATAAATGGTAAGGTAGGGTTCTAATGGAGTGCAAGGGAAGTGGTCTCCCATCAAATTTATAGTAATTAGCTGGGCCACCATCAGGGGGGGCAACTGCGACTATTATCCAGGGCTCAGAGCTGATAGGGGTCTGCCAATGCTTACCTAGCTCTGCAGCAGCAGGTTTTGCCGCAACTTGATGCTCTGAGCTATTCATTAGTGGGCCAATGAGCAGGGAAGAAGTTCCCTGAGCACTGGCCTGCTATTAAAGCAGGCCTGCGACGCCCCGTCCCCAATGTGACATCATTGATGGCACATAGGGGGTGGGCCCCATGGATGAGTCCCAGGCCCCAGAGTTTATGAAGACGGCCCTGGTACTTAGGATTACATGGTGACCTGATGGGGAACCTTCGGAGATTCACTAACTTCTAACTATTAAATCAGGGTCCGGTCTTCCATTTTATGGGCTCCATTTATGAATATTGTTTTCATATGATAAAGGCCAATTTCATGTGAAAACGGGCTTTTATCATATGAAAACGAAGATCGCTGTATTTACTAAGTGTCAGCAAAATCCGTGCCGGCACTTTAAATTGCGCCACGTAAAGATGGTATTAGTGTAAGTATTCCAGCGGTTTCCCCATAGGAAAAGGGGGGTACATATCGGGAGACTGCTGGAATACAGTTTAGTAAAATAGAAACATTTAAAATATATATATTTACCCTTTTTAAATTAATAATTAAATAATTATATTTATTTAAAAAAAAAGCAAACCCCCAAAGAAAATGGTTTTTAAACTTACCTCACCGGGTGTCGCGCCTGGCTCTAATCCCAGCACATGCGCCGGGACTTAGTTTCCGAGCAAGGCCGAATGACGTCAGCAAAAGGCTCGCTGACTATCACGGGAGGGGTAAGTATTTGTAAATAATACCCGTGGTCCTGCGAGCCTGGCAGCTATCATAGTAAATGGACGCTTATGTTTCAGAAGGCATTTTGCTGTGGATACTATTTTTACAATTTTTTCTTCCTTTCTTGCAGATATCAAAATGAAATATTACCACCACATCACCATCATTAACATAAATAGAACTTGTGATTTTCAGCACTTAAATTGTGTGCACTTGGACATGCAAAGAATACAATTAACTTGACTCCCCCTGCAATCAACATGGTTTAGCCCAGGAGTAACTAAGTTCAAGCACTTAACTAGGTCTGGATCAGGCCCAAAGAGAGGCCACACCTGTACTGTATATTGTAACAGCAAGACACGCCACTGGTGATCGCACCTCTGTTATTACGCTAGATGGGACGGGTACCAGTGTCATAATACAGCCAACACCACTGGGTCAGTTATATAATTGCTGAAATCCTTAAAAATAAGTTTAATTAAAAAAATATATTTCCTTACCTTTTCCCCGCTCCTGCTCCAGCCACTCTCTCCTCCAATCTGTCCTGGCGTTATCCTCTGATATGTCCACGCTCTCTCTTCCATTCAGCCCACATTCTCTCCTCCACTCTGTCCTGGCTCCCTCCTCTGATCTGCCCATGCTCTCTCCTCCACTCTGCCCATGCTCTCTCCTTCACTCTGCCCATGCTCTCTCCTCCACTCTGTCCATGCACTCTCCTCCACTCTGTCCATGCACTCCCCACCACTCTGTCCATGCACTCTCCTCCACTCTGTTCAAACTCTCCACTCCACTCTGTCCATGCTCTCTCTTCTGCTCTGTCTATGCTTTCTCCTCCACTCTGTCCACACTCTCTACTCCGCTCTGTCCATGCTCTCTCTTCTGCTCTGTCCATGGTTTCTGCTCCATTCTGTCCACACTCTCTCCTCCACTCTGTCCACGCTCTCTCCTCCACTCTGTCCATGCACTCTCCTCCACTCTGTCCATATATGGACATTTACATTTTCCCTAGTGCCCACCTTATGGAGTTTAGGGGACTGTAGGGTATGTCCCGCCTCTTGGCTAGTTCTTCTAGCGTATGGAATTACATTCTGTATGCTTGGCGATCGGCATCGGAACATCAAGCATGTTTGTGCACACGAGGGCCACCATCAGGGGGGAACAGCCGGGTCTATTGTCTCGGGCCTGGACCTGATGGGGGCCCGCCGATACTTGTCTAGTTCTGTAGCAGCAGGTATCGGCAGTATCTTACCACCGATACTTGCTGCTCAGTGCTATTTAGTAGCCAGCCAATGCGCAGGGAATTTCCGGCCTGCTGTTATAGCATGTCTGCCAGGCCCAACTATGTGACTTCACCAGAGACATCATGTAGGGGGCGGGGCCTCGTGGCTGGGTCCAGGGCCCCACATTTGATGACGGCTGCCCTGCGTGCACAGATGTTAAATTTTGGCTTTCTTACTTCTGTAAGTAGCCAAAACTTCAGAAGTCTGGATCAGGCCCATAGACACGAACCCTTTCCTTATCAGAAGAGGAAGATCTTTTACCGTCATTTAGCTGTGTGTTGGATTTACATAGCTATCACAGAACACGTGTTTGAACATAGCTCTGCCAGCCATGCAATGTCGTTAAGGTTTGGGTTTAAATAATAAAAAAATAAAAGAAATAGAACTCTTCCATTTGCATTTTCACTACAAGCCTGCCACAGCATTGTGCCTCCAGATTACCCTTCAGCATAATTGTTGTCTTGATTACTTGATAAATTGGCCCCAAAGGACTTAGACGGAGAGCTCAGGTCAGTCATAGGTTCCACTGTAGAAAAAGGTATGGCAATCAATTAGTGAAAGTAGCTGGAAGAGTTACATCGAGCAGAGCCGTGCTGCCCAGACTTTGTTTGCCTGAACTTCATGATAGAAGCATTTCTACCTAGTTAGCATTTTGCCCCACTCATTTTTTTTATATTGATCATAAGTCACATGGTTAATTTTCTATTGAAGCTGTGATGAAACACCTGCGAGATACAGCGTCCATCAATACCGGCTGGCTCGTGGCATCATTAATTATTTCCCTTCTGGAGAGAACCAGAAGTAAAGCAAGACATTAAAGGAGAAAGAGGACTGCAATTATCATAAATGACAGCCTGGGGCTTAGGCCCATATTCAGAGTACCGGATGTATAACATATACGTCCGGTGTTTATCGATTTTTACTACCGCGCATGTGTAGTAATATTTTCACGTAATCTATGTATAATTTCTTACGTAGATTGCGTAAATGCGGAACATGGTCTTATTACTTACATCAGGATTTAGCATAGTTGCCAACTCTCCCTGAATATCAGGGAGACTCCCTGAAGATTGGGTGATCTCCCTGACTCCCTGAAGTGTTTGGTAATCTCCCTGATTCTAATTTCATCCATTGAGGTCTATGGAGATGACCAATTTCATGGAGGCCAAGATGTAATGAAAGAATCTTGTTAATCAGCTGCAGCGTCACTTTTAGCTTTTCTATAAAGATAGTAATGAAAGTATTCACTGACAATTTAATAATCAATAAATACTGACATTTTTATTGTAAAATAGTTTTCCTGGCAGTGCTAGATACACCTATGGGTGGAGCTATTCACAGGACACACCTCTTTGGTGCTATAGGACACACCCCTTTGGTGCAGCACCTTGATAGTGCTCTTACTATCTCCCTGATATTCATTTGCAAAAGTAGGCATGGGATTTAGGTTATCTAATAGTTAAACTTAGGGGCGAGGGTGGAGTAAGGGTTAGGAGTTTTATTTAAGGGCAGGGATTCGGATGGCAGGGGCCAGATTTACTAAGCTGCGGGTTTGGGAAAGTGGAGATGTTGCCCATAGCAACCAATCAGATTCGAGCTGACATTCTCTAGCATGTAATTGGAAAGTGAGAGCTACAATCTGAGTAGTTGCTATGGGCAACATCTCCATTTTCCCAAACCCGCAGCTTAGTAAATTAAGGAGAAAAGGGGAAAACTGTAATGGTCAATCATGCTGCGTGTGGAGGGGGTTTATTATTTTGCATGTTGAGAAATAGATGAGTCGTCTTATCATCTATTTTTAGGTGGAAGCTCTGTGGGGAACAACTCTGCGCATGTAGAGATTGGGAGCGAGGACAGCAAGTCCAACGCTTTTGCTTACGTGTGATCTGTGCTAGTGGAATGGGGAGTTACGCTATATTTTAAATGAGAAAAGGGACAGTTTCATGCTCTTGCGGGTGTAGTAGCAGGTCGGATTCACTATGGCCCTGATTCACAGACACAAATTCTTAAAGTACGTCCATTTATCCGCACCTAACTTCAAGCTTCCTCCAAGGCCACCTTCCCCTTTTTTAGGAACCTAGGGCATCCTTATCGTGCCGTGCGTCATTAATTATTTCCCTTCTGGAGAGAACCAGAAGTAAAGCAAGACATTAAAGGAGAAGGAGGACTGCGATTATCATAAATGACAGACTGGGGCTTAGGCCCGTATTCAGAGTATCGGATGTATAACATATGTCCGGTGTTTAACGATTTGTACTACTGCGTATGCGTAGCCATTTTTTCACGTAATCTACATATCCCTCTAAAGAAGGAAAATACACATAGACTTTCCCCCCCCCCTCCCCTCCCTTCTTTATTTAAATTTA
>WWET01000090.1:520238-540011 GCA_011038615.1 Limnodynastes dumerilii | reverse complement strand
CGCTAGATGTTGTGGAGTGAGGGGGGGGGGGGGGGGCGCTCCTCGCGGTAACTACGCAACCGTTACGGAAGGAAGGCGGGGGAAGGTAAGTAAATGAGGGCGGGAGGGCAGGTTAGGCTAGTTACGACGCTGTGGCCGGCGTAATTACCTACTGTTACGCCGGCTGAGGTTAAGGTAGCCTTCAGCCGGCATAGCAGTGGGTAATTGCGCCGGCCACAGGGGGAGTGTCGGGGGAGTACTCCAGAGGTATGCTGGCCATACTTACAGCCAGCGGACCAGCGTAGCTCTGGATCAGGCCCATAGACTCACCAGTGATCAGTCAGCCAGCAATACTTAAGTACAATAAGGGCCCGAATCAATTAGCCTCGCATCTGTGTTATTTGCGGTGCAAAGCTAATTGTGCATATTTTTTTATTCATAGAGGTGCTACCATAATAGACGGGAAAAAGCACACCCTCAGACTAAGCTGATGGAATTTCAGTCACAGAAAGTTAAAGAGCCTTTAAAACCTGCCCACGTGCCCCTTCACAGAGAATGCTAGGCACGTCCATACACAGGGGCATAACTATAACTTGTGGGCCCCATAGCAGAATTTTGAAGGGTATATATATATGTGTATTTTTCTAAGGATACTTCACAGAATTTGCAACATTGATTGTCCATCCACTGTGTCCCTTTATTGTTGCGCTGCACAATTTCACAGCACTCTTTAAGAAGCAGAAAAAATTCCCAGAGGGAAAAATGGCAAGTACAGGTTCAGCGGGGAGACTGCCCGGAAAACAGGCCCCCCTAAGCTGCCAGGCCCCACAGCAATCACACCTTTTGCACCCACTATAATTACGCCCTTGCCCACCTAGTACTATGGCCTTTTAAAAGATGTCAGATAGCTCTGTAAGGGCCTGATCCAGACCTATGCCCGCAAGCGATCGTACGCCGATCATGCGCGTAAAAACGGGCAAAAAAACGCACTGCGCATGTGCAGTATGACAACTTCCGGTCGTCCGAAGGACATGAGCGTACAGCGAGCGTATTATGAGCGTATTTTTCGCCCAAGGGGCGTGCGTTTTGTACGACGATAGTCCGGACGCTCGAGTTACTACACAGAGGCGGGGATAGCCATTTAAATTGTACAGTATGGGCGTGCTAAGCCGCGTACGACCAGCGTATCGGTACAAAAATTCGCACGGACGCTTGAAAAAGTTAGGGTAGGGTTCAGCCGCTGTAAGTCGGTACAATCAATGGGAGTGTCATGGGCGTGAAAGTTTATACGCCCGGGGATCATACGCTACGCTCGCGGTCATATAGACTCATCAGGGATCAGACGTCCAGTGATACTTCAGTACACTAAATCGAAAACTGCCAGCATTTCAGTCATAGAGAAATGCAGAGCCTTGAAGGCCTATCCACACTCCGTCTCCTTCCTAATAACTGATGGGAGAGAACTTGAAAAGATTTCAAAAGCTGAGTAAGGTTTTATTTTTATTTTTTATTGAAGGATATATATGACTTGATAGGGAAGGGGTGCCAAAACAAAATGATCTCTTGTGCTCCCTCCCCCCCAACCTAAAAATGAAGTATCATCAGGGCTGGTGCTTAGTCTCTGGACACCCTACGCAAAGATTTAGCCCATAGCCCCCCTTTCCCCGGTCACCCTTAGCATTGATTATTTGTAAACCTTTAAAGGCATAGGGGGATCAACTGAGCAGTACAGTATTATGCAGAAGCCATGCATTAGCTGATCCCCTGCTCAACCACTCAGCTGTCATGTCCCTGACAGCTGATTGGCTAAGCAGCACAAGTAAGCGCCCTTGCAGGGGATCAACTGAGCCTCAACTGAACACACAAGTCACCTCACAAGTCAGCTCGGAGGTGCTGCAAGGGGGGCGCCTTAGGGAATGGGGGGCCTTAGGGGATGGAAGACCCATGTACAAATCATGCACAAGGGACCCCTCACTTCTTAAAATGCCCCTGGACTTTGTGGGCTGGATTCAAACCGAAGAAGCAGTCGCTTCTTAAATGCGTAGTAGGTCCTCTACGCAATCTACGTACTAGTTTGGTACGTGGATTACTTCCTGGTGGTCTTTAAAGACGGCCCGGAGTATTTTAGGTGAAAAGAGGCGGCGTGATGCCGCCTCGGGGAGGGTTTGTGGAAAAGCGGGAGGGGGGAAGTATTTAGATTAGCCAGGGAGGGCGGGGACGAGACGGGGAGCGGCAATGACCATGCGGACATTGCATGGAGAGATAAGGTAGCCCTATGGCACAAGGCACCTAGAAAAAGCAGCTGGATGGGGGGCAGGACGGGTGAGTTAGTTGCGGGCCTGTCCACACCTAACTCGCACCGGATTTGTGAATCCATTCCTGTGCATCTAAGTCTATCATTTTTTGACTGTTGATATTTTTTAGTTATACGACAGTCTCCATTTTTTATTTATACACATTTAACAAAAGCCTAAACAATCAAGGGAAAGAAATGTGTCTATAAGAATCCAATAAATCCTGAATAATAACAAATTATATTTAGATGATTGTCACATCCTGATTATGTTCCATTGAAAATCACAACACAGTCACTCAATGGCACTGGTGTAATGGTTATGTATATATTTCCTTTAAAGATACTTGAATTGTCTCCCATTCACATATTGAGTGATTGTGATCAGAGATTCAGGTGCTGGGATGAGAAATAAACAGCGCGGATGTATTAGTTAAGGGCGGCAAAATTACCATTAAATATCATTATGCAGCTTGTAGATTAGGCATTAGACAACATTGCAGATTCTACGGCTACAATTTCCGTAAATTGTGCATTTTCTACAACCATTACAATGCAGAAAATCACCACTTTAAAAGAAAAATGTAAGCCATCCGTTGTTATTTACAGTTTTCAAATATGTGTTTAGGAAGTTAAACTCTTCGTGTGTTATTTTTTTTATACCGGTTTTTCTTTTTCGCTATCTCAGTGCATGAATTTCATTAGAAAAAACCTTTGGAAATAAAACTCACAAATACAGCTAAAAACACTGTATTTTTTTTCTAATATTATTAAATGTATATATGCTTTTACAGCCTGTTACTGTCATTCAGTCCTCGACTGTTATCATTATAAAAGATATAGCCATCCTCCTGCGTTATTTGTAACATTATCTCATGTTTCACAACATCTCCGCACGACGCGGAATCATACCGTATGAAATATAAGTCGGGGGAAAAAGTTCTCAGTGGTGTTAATGCATAAAAGGGATTGTGTTACTATTTTTTTTTACTGTCTTTAGCCATCCAAATCCTGACGAACAGCCAATTTTCTTTATCACATTAACACAGCCATGAGGGAAACACATTTGTTCAAGTCAACTACTCTAAAGATACCATTACCAATGCAGCATATACATGTTTTATATCAGCTGTATTCTCAGAGTATGAGAGAGCAAACAATATATTAACACCACCATGACAGTTTATTTAAGAAAAGAAAATTGTCTCCTCAGAGAGACAGAAGTTAGCAATGTATAGCTAAAGCTCACTGTCACTAATCTAATAAAGGCAATAATTCTTTAGCAAGTTTCTTTATAGCGAGGAACACTCTTGTGATAGTCCTGTCATATCATTCAAAATAAAAATGCTCCTTTAGAAGTTTAACTACACCTTTAAAAAAAACAAAACAATGATTTTGTTTTTCATTTTTCTTTTCTGGTAACATTTTTAAATCATAACTAAAATTGCAAAATACACATTCATTTTTTGCTTCCAATTCTTTAGACTTCTTGCATAGAACAAATCTACAGATTCATTTTTGCCCCTTCCCTCCGTCTCTCTCCGCTTTGGGAGGTTGGATAGGTATCATAGATTTTAAACAATAACATGTCTATGTTTGGTTGTGTTTAGAAAGTGCACAGTACAAGATGAATGAGTACCCGCACAGTGTCGGGGATGGAAATGTTTATATAAATGTCGGTAACCGAGAAAGGTTAGACTGCTCGATATTTCTTCTTGAGAGATGATGAAATGGAGATAATAAATTGCCTGGGATATCCATCCACCAAGACAAAAGTCCAGTAAATTTGTAAAATAATATTTGCAATTATTGGTCATTTTTTGTTACTGAAAATCACAAAGGACAAGATTCTAAATTCCCATTAGATTACATGCAGAGCTGCAAAATTTGGATGTGCAGGGAATTTGCAATTGTAGCACCAAGAAGGACAAACCCTACTACTGGGCAAGATTAGACAGCCACAAGGAACAAAAGAGAGGTCCGGCGCTCCAAACAAACATATAACACTGTGTGTCAGCACAGGCACCTCCTGTAGGTGAGTTCCTATGCGTTTGCTATATGTATAATCAGGAGGTCTGTATTTGTAAGTGTGCAGTGGCCATATTGAGGAGGGGTCAGGCTCCCAAAGAAAATTAATAACAATATCAAGAAAACACAAGGCCACCACTTAGGGCGAAAAGACTAAGGGGGATGTCTGAAATAGCACAGGTACATTGTAAAGCAAGGCACAATGCTGGCTGTATGGGTTCCATCCCAGTCTAAAGACAGGAAGTCACAAAACAGAAAGTCTCAACACAGGAAGCGCTAAGGAGAGGGTGGAATGGTGAAGACAACAGGCCAAACAGTTTAGGGTGGCCAGAGACCTAGCACCAGCTCTGGCATCGCAGTATTCATACATCAGTGCGATTGTTTCACTAACCACTCTTCTTGCTCCACCGCACTTCCAATAGCGACACCCTTTGAAGCCTATAAAATGGAATAGCAAGTCACGCCCCTACCTACCTATGCTTTGGTCCCAATAGCAGCTGCACGCCATCTCCCAGTGGTAAGTAAGCCATTGTTTAGGACTAGGAGGTCTCGTACTTAATAAACGCCAAGTGGCAAAGCGCCCACTCACACCTCATCCAGCCAGGCACCTTAACGAAATAATGATACAGAGGCATTTGCGGCGATTATGCTATTACTTGCAAATTAGAGAGAAGTCCCAAAGATAATGCTATAGGTCTTTAAATGTATACAAAAATGTATTTACTTTGTATTTTTTTTTTATATACCATTTCTAATTTTCCATAAAGTTTCCATTTGGGATAAGATAAGATAAGGTTCCTATTATGTTGACTGTATATGGGTTGATTGTTGATTATTTCATTACTGGTATGTTTTATTAATTATGTATTGGCAGATTCACTACACCAAGATAAGTTTCTTCTTCAATGGACCTGAAAAAGATCTAACAGCCTTTGACTCAAGACATCTCACAGATCCCATTTATAATATTGCTGATAACGGATATATAAGACTTGGACAAAACAGCAATGGTATGATATTTATAGAAATTGCACTCCTCCCATTGCAACATAATTTATGCAGATGCAGACTTGCAATTCTTTATCTATTACTTTAGCTGTTACTCAGAAGCTCTGGATCAGCCCCTTTATCAATTATAGTATTGTTTTTCTATTGTTTTGACAACGCTCAAAATAAAGGCAGTGCTTCGTGAATCTTCCCTTAGCTGGAACATCTTCTGTATTTGGCCCACAGCAAAAATGATGCCGTATTTCAGTACTGTTATTCAAAACATTGAGAAGCAGTGGGATGTGGCTTGATGAACACAGTTTAATGCAAATCTTTGATCCGCAGGGGCAGGGCTTATTAATGCTGCAGTAAACAATGGTTCTAAACAGGGGCAGGGCTTAATGATGCAATCCACGTTATCTAGCGACCCTGTACATCCGCATGTCCAGTCCTCACAAGGGGGCAAGGATAGACATGCAGATGATGGTGAGTGGGCGTCAGTATGCACTTCTGCATGGATTTGTATTCAGAAGTTGAGGTAGGGTTCTGGACACTTAGGTACGTCAGAGAGGATTGACAGGGGAGTTCACTTCCCGCGAATGGAACACAAATGGAGGCCCCTTAACCCTAATACTGACCCTAAACCTAAATCCTAACCCTGACCCTAACACTAAATCCTAACCCTAACTTTAAGCACTAACCGAGGGAAGCACAGCAGAGCGCAGCAGGTTCCAGGGACTGTAGAATTTGGAGCAGGTACCACGAGTACCGAGGAAAGTAAAATTGGTCGCAGGTACTGGAAGGAGTAAATGTCACAACAGGCACAAGGGCAGAGTAAATGTCGGGTTGTCGAATTTAGAACTTACGGCATTATACCTGCGCCGACATAGCATTTTTCTAAATTAGACTCTTGTCGGCAGGGACATAGCCGACAATATTGTGTAGGCTTTATCTCTGTCAAAATAGAGATGGCCGGAACTCAACAGCATCCCATTTCTCTATGGTGCATCGATAGGATTTTGAATCCTGTATTATATATAATAAAGATGATAAATCAGGAAGGTGGACAGCCCAACCGAGAGCCTGTCACTTCCAAAAACAAAGCAGCCACACAAATCATTACAACAGGCAACTAGATACGGCTTAAATATATAAATATACTTTTGCAGATCTAACACTTTCAAAGGACACCACTTATTTGAAAGAGAAGATGCCCTTTAATAACTGCCTATACAGAGATATTTTTATTTGTACCACAATAGCATTCCATCCTTATAAAATGATTAATTAAAATTTAAATGCTTTAAAACACGCTGTTGGCGCTAAGAATTGGAGAACAATCTTTTGTCTTTATGTAACGTCTTTAAAGAACAATTGTAACTATCTCTTCACTAATTAAAGGTGGCACTTGGACTGGCTCATTACTTCAGCCTAATGAGGCAGCCTCCATGCCACCTTGCTAATCAGCATAAAGAATGATACAAAGTGTTCTTCACAGACAATATGAATCTTATTCCTTGGGTAAAGAATGGAGCCACTGTTATGATTAGTTTCTTTTGTTAGGAAATACCATGGATTAGACACAGGCAGACTGCACATTTTTTTTTTTCTAGAGGAGCCAATCTTACCGCTGGCTCTCATGGCTTGCTGGGACTTGTAGTGCCACTGCCGTAGTACTGGCTGGAGTGACAGGATTTTTGCTGTGAATTTAAATGTGACTCTAATATTTGTCAGTTACCACTCAGCTTGTGAAGTTAAATACATTTTTTTGTCTTCTGTATTATCAGGTTCAGAACAATTTATTGGAAAAATGCAAGATTTTAGATTGTACCAGGAGGCGCTTACAAACAGGTAACGACTAAATAAAATGACACATTTATATGTACTGATGGCCCAGATCCTCACCTACGTCTGACAGGGGATTTATGCAAGTCAATTGCGTAAGTCCCCTGTGTTGGAACATCTGCGTATGCTCACGCCAGATGTTTCAACAGCAAAAGTACTGACGTACGTAACTAAGGGGCTGACCCTTAACTTACAATTGGCTTGTAAGGTGAGGAAAGCCATTTAAATGAGGGGGCAGGGGGGGGGGAAGCCCCGTTACAACTAGATCTGCGGCCGCGACAGCTGCGTAACTACGGTCCCCCGCATGCACGTAAAGCATGCGAGGGGCTCAGGATCTGGGCCAGTATCAGCCAAACTTGCACCCTGCAGATTATGGATCCTAAGTTGTGTTTTTTAAAGGCACCTTGGATCCCTCAGCAATGGTTGGGTATGTATCCTAGCAACCGTAGTGCTAACCAATCACCTTGCACCCATGGGAGTGGATCCTGAATTAGGAATACAAAGCTGCTCTTAAGTCTACTCGTACAGAACGGAATGGACTTACATGCGTGCAGTACTAATGTCCGTGCGTGTGAAGGTAGTGCACTCCCCTTGAATGCACAGAGCTTATCAGTTCTGACACCTACCTTAAGTGTTCCCTTAGCCAAGCCCTTGCTGTATGATGTGCACCAGGTAAGCACAGCGCCGGAGGCCGTTACAGCACGGAACACAGTATTGATCATGCTGCATTCTATTGCAGAGCAGGCCTCAGAAGAGTACCGTAGAAATGGACAGGGTACTTTAGCGTTCGGTATTCATACGTGCCCTGTTGTTTAGGATACAGTCCATGGACTTCAGATAGCAAAGGCCCGCCTCACCACTTGAAAAAAGGAAAATGCGTGGAAGTCTGCATTGGCACGCAGGGGGAGAACATGCCATTGCTGTATATTGCAATACCAAGGAACATTTATTGGCGAGCAGAAGCCTCTCTCGGAATCGTTACATTTCTTATATGTCTGGATAGGTCGCGATGCGTTCCAATGGCACAGATGCTGGTGTATGTGCAAGACCCAAATAGCCCGCAATCTGATCTGAATGCTCGGAAACTAACTGAAATTCCTGAGGAAATGACCCTTTATTATCCCATGTCCCTTAAACTGGACAATTTCCAAAAGCAGAGGTGGCCAATTCTGTGCTGAACTCATTTGTTGTTATATAGAGTTAAAAGTTAACTCTGAAAATTCATATATGGGTGAAGTTGCGTTCATGGCATGTTGGGATCTTGTCAATATATAGGCTTTGTGAACCAATCACAGAGGAGGAGCCACAATTTTGTCTGTGTGCCAAAACAGTAATAACAGTAAGAAGCTAGAGAACCTCCGCAAGGCAGCGGCTGTGCCATTATAGGGTGGTGGTGCGGTCCTAATTAGCATAAGCTCGAGGCGGGAACACTCCTCTTGCACTTAAGCACTTTCAGCCATTGGAAATCTTCCTTAACATTTACTCACCGACTCCATGGAAAATGAGTCTAGTGCATAGACGAGTTTCAAGGGAATTATCCAAGCTGTCATCGTACAACTTAAATACCTCCACCACTCACCAGCATACATGTTTCTGCTCCTACTTCCAGCATGTAAATGTGGATCTTGAGGATCCAGATCCCTATTGGAAGGTGGTAGTTTGCCCTTTCGCAAATAAAGAATGTGGACGCTTTTAGCCAATGAAAAACGGCCACTAATATGAAATCAGGATCCGGTCCTAGGAGGCTATGAGAAGACTCTTTAATATACTCCAAAAACAAAAATTGACATAAAAGGTTACCTAGGGGTAGATCCAGAACTTCGTGTGCCGTACGTTTATTCGCGGAGCGTATTTTCGTGCACGTAAGTTCGCTACACTCCCCTCGGCACACCCCTTGCACGGACGTATTTTGTCAAGATACGCTTCCCAAACCCTACCTTAACTTTTTCCAACGTAACCGCTGTCATACGCACGCGTACGTATGGGCTAGATGAATTTACGCAGCTAAGCACGCCCAAACTGTACACTTTAAATACTACCCCCCGCCTACTTCACGTATTTCAGACGTATTTTGGACTCACATAAATTCGGCACGCCCATACGTAAGTATTTACGTGACACATGCGTGAATGGCCCATACGTTCACAATGACGCTACGTGAATGTGCGTATTTTCTATGGTGCGCATGCGCAGTGTGTTCTAAACTGAGATTTTACGTGTCCGCCACGCGTCAATTCGCTTTGACGCGTAGTTCTGGATCAGGCCCCTAATGAGTAATCCAGATCTGCTATTGGGGACTATATTCACAGATCCGAGTCTCACTGGCTCTGCCCCATACCGCCCGACGTTTTTAGGTAACATAGCAATTATGAGTGTCATAGGGCTACCTTATCTATCCATGCAATGTCCGCCTCTCCCCGTCTCCCCCCCTCTAATCTAAATCCCTCCCCGCAACTTAAACAGCCTCTTTCTACTTAAAATACTACCTAACTGTACATAGATTGCATAAATGAACGCATGCATAGTAGGTCATTTACTAAAGATCCACACCTAAGAAGTGTCTGCTTCTTAGGTGTAAATCCAGTCCTGGGTCGTTATAATCTCCAGGGTAACTGCTCTTTGCAGCAATGATTTGGGGTTTATTTTGTCAGGACAAATTTAACGTTTAAACCTCAAATAAGGCAGATAATAGTTGGAGAACCTTTATCCACTTTCTTGGTGTCTCTGGCTTATATCATCTTAGTTTTGCGTGTTCTTTATTGCCCTCCACCCAAAGCAGACAATTCGCCTCTCAGTAGAGCTTTCCTGTTACATCATAGTGTCCTTGTTAAAGGGAGAGTTAGACAATTGCTAATGTGTCAGAATAGTTTATTTTTTTTAATTCCTGTCATCTCCAAACTCATGAATCCTTTAATTAGGCCCTGGATTGATTTATTTCGTTTTGCCTTTCAGTCTTATCAGCTGCTCCTTTTTGCCAGTGTAGATTTATTCGGCTGATAACCTTGCTTTGTTTTTTTGTGTTTTTCTCCCCCACAGAGAAATCTTGGAAGTGTTTTCTGACAAGTTTCTTCATTTGCCCATTCAGTCAGAATGCAGGTGCCCGGGCAGTCACCCGCGTCTGGAGCACTTGGCCGGGTGGCACTGCCTTCCAAATGGAGTTGATGACACCAGCAAGGACAAAGTTTTAAGGCTGAATCCTGATGCGCACCCAGTGTCTTACATGAATGATAACGATCTCCACACCACATGGGTTTCCTCTCTGCTAACTACCCCAGACATGGACAAAGGTGTTACCATCACACTGGACTTAACCAGTGGACAATATCAGGTGATACCATGAAAACAGGCTTTATCATATCAAAACGAGCATCATAAATGGAGCCCATAATCTCTCCACTCTTATACTGTTTGCAAGAGATCAAATTTTCCTCCTCTATAATTCAACATGGTTTTTCCGAGGTGTAACTTTCCACCTGATTTCCTCTTTTGTTTTTCAAACTCCGGGTCCAGTTCGATGAATTCTATCCACCACAATCTCCCACCATCTACACTAAACATTTCATAGCCTTCTAGTTTGCTTGCTCTTTAATTCTGTGTCCATTTTATGGGTCCTGCAGATTAATAGCATCTTTAAACTAACTACTTTATCTTTCAACTCCCTCTTCTTCGGTATATATCCCTTCAGTGATTATGATGTATGCTTATAATTATCTTGACTAGTGCTCTTATAATTCTCAGCTAATTAGAGGCACTGCATGCTGCACAGACAAAGTCAACATTGGTTAAAATCTGTGTCCTATAAATTTACAGCATTACTATTCAACTCAACTGTGTGTACTGGACTTCTAACAAGTTCAGTCTTCTAATATGCTGCAGGGCAGACACATATATTTTTCACATTGTATGTTACACTTTCCAAATAACTGTTGTGAGCACCTAATAAAGAACATCCTTATGTTTAATATGCCCAAACACTGCTAACTCTTTATTGGTTCATTTAATGGTATAGGAAAACCAAATGCCTTATCCTCTTGGATTTCCCCCTCTCCTTGTTACATCGACCTGCTTTTCCATTGAAAGATACCTAAAATAAGATTTCCTGTAACAAATAACTGTACCCTGTTAATAACTTGTTATAAATAGAAGATAGATAGATAGATAGATAGATAGATAGATAGATAGATAGATAGATAGATAGATATTGAACAAGTATTGAGCAGTATTATTTAATAAGGATTTCCTTCTCACTATTTACCATTTACTCTTGTTGTAGGTGTTTTACGTCATTGTACGTTTTTATAGCCCAATGCCTAAAGCTTTGAAAATGCAAAGAAAGAAAAATAGGGACTCAGACTGGGAAGACTGGCAATATTTTGCAAGTGTCTGCCAAGACGTTGGAATGGAGGATAACGGCTTTCTAGAAAATCCAGATTCGGTCAACTGTTTTACGTTACCTGAGTATGATGATTTTTCAGATGAATCCATTGCAACTATCCTGAATAATGTAGCATGAACATGCAACTGTATAATCATCAATATTAACACCAGATAAGACAAAAAGTCCTTTATACTGTATTTTTAATATATATATTTATATTTATACTTATATACTTAGATAAAATGTAGGTTATGCTAAAAAAAATATTTTTTAAATGTGCCCAAAAACAAGAATTCATTTCATTTTTGAATTATTTAAAAAATAGCAGTTTTCAAACAAATAGCTTCATAATAAGTCACATAATATAATATTTGATTTCCTAAAAGTAAATGTGGAACTGATGCTCATAGTATCCAATGGGATTATAGTTCTGATATATATAGCACAATGTGAAAAAAATGATAAATAGAATATGATTGGTGTGGATCCACAATTATATTACTTTACTTTTTAAAGAGCTTTAGTTAATCTATGCCTAATTTACACCTAGGGCCAGATTTACTACACTGCGGGTTTGGAAAAGTGGAGATGTTTCCCATAGCAACCAATCACATTTTAGCTGACATTCTCTAGTATGTAAAAAGAAAGTGAGAGCTAGAATCTGATTGGTTACTATAGGCAACATCTCCACTTTTCCAAACCAGCAGCTGTAAGACTAATATCTGAATCTAATGCAATTGGATCCCAAAACAACGGTTACATAAAAATACCCAATCACATGACTGTGCTGTCCATGCCACCGACCAATCGCACCCCTCACACCAACAGACCTCTGACAGCCAGAGCTTACATTAGGCTTTACGACTTCTGTGAAAAATGGCGGCGGTTTAGAAGTCTAGATTGGTATGCAGAGGAAGGACACTCTTTTACTGTGATCGCAACTCAACCACTCGATAGCAATTTGTCGGCAGTGTCATGACTCGTATGTCTGAATAGGCTGCAAAAATCAAAATAGGTCGCTATCCAATCCATGTGCTTGGAAAATAAAGGAAAATTGTAAGAAGGAAGGGCCGGATCCAGAATGATGAAATGTGGGCATTTTTATACTTTATAAAGTACCTATATATAAGCAGGCCATGTGCGTATCTTGCCGATTTTATGCAATTTGGGCATGTGCCATCCAGATGTTATGCACAGATTCCCGTTACTCATTGAATTCAAGTCCTAACGCCTCATGTGATCCGTAAGAAGGGGCATACCACTACTCTGTAGGTAGGAAGTTAAGATAAGTGGGTGGGGGGAGACATTTAAATAGGGTAGTATGACCTGGGTTTGCAAAGTACTTTAGCAAAATCCACACAATGATATGCCTAAATCTATACTCCCTTCACCACTGCCTGACCCTAAGACTCCTCTCCCCGCAGCCTACATCTAGACTCCCCAACCTGCAGGCTGATCCTAACCATAACCCTCCCTTCCCCAGAGTCTAAACCTAACTCTCCATTCCCCAGAGTCTAATCCTAACCCTCCCTTCCCCACAGTCTAACCCTAACCCTCCCTTCCCTAGAGTCTAACCCTGACCCTCCCTTCCCCAGAGTCTAACCCTAACCTTCCCTTCCCCAGAGTCTAGCCCCAACCTTCCCTTCCCCAGAGTCTAACCCCAACCTTCCCTTCCCCAGAGTCTAACCCTAACCTTCCCTTCCCCAGAGTCTAGTCCCAACCTTCCCTTCCCCAGAGTCTAACCCTAACTTTAAAAGTCCCCGGAGAGGTTACTCACCTCTCCGGTGGGGTCTGCGGTGGAAGGTGGGTGCGACGGGATTGTTCTGATCGGCATACTTACCCATTGAAAAACATACATTTAGAAATGGGCTGTTTTTAGGCTTTTGGCTATCTCTATTTCAAAAACAGCCATTTCTGGCTTTAGGCTCACACCAGTATGTATGTATGTGTGTATGTATGTATGTATGTATGTATGTATGTATGTATGTGTGTATGTATGTATGTATGTATGTATGTATGTATGTATGTATGTAGGTGTGTATGTTTTTATATGTACATTTATCATTTCTTTTATTGTACATTTTTAGAGACACTCCTATTACACAAGGAAATGTCACCCTAAGCCTACTGATCCCTGAACCAAACCACCGCCCGGGTTACAATGACTTTTACAAAACACCTGCTCTCCAGGAATTTGTTAAAGCTTCTCTGGTGAGGATCCAGCTGTTTGGTCAGCATCACACCATGGACTCCTCTGTGAACTACAGACATCGCTATTATGGGATAAGTGAAATTACCATCAGTGGAAGGTAAGAACAATCAAATGAATTAACTGTTGGATCTGTCTATGCACAGCACTGTGGACATTGTGAGGCATTGTGGTTTTGCCCATAAGATAGAGGAATGACAAAAAAGGAAAATAAAGAAAAAAACACTAGTGCTGTATAGGCTGAGATTGAGAAAGAAATACATGTAATTCATTAATGTACAAGTCACAAAAATATAGATATACAAGTTTAAATAGGTAGAGAAAAGACTTTCTACCTTTATTACCAGCGCAAAGGGAAGCAGCCAGTAATTTTTCTAGTATTAGTAATTGCTCCACCAGAGCAAAATAGGATAAATGTAGAGAGAAAAATAATTTTTAATACTTGAATTTTTATACTGGCGCTGGGATGAGGACTGTTTAAATGTTATACAATTTTATTTAAGTAAAAAAACCTTGTGCTGGGGATTGCAACAAAGTTTGTGCTAAAGATTGCAAAAAATGAACACTGTAACATATAAGTGGCAAGCAGGTGTTGGAGGGATTAATAGTGGGATTTAAAAACCACTGTGAACTAAACAATTGTAAACACAGTGGTAAAAGAGCTTGTGACAGTATCCCAATGAGCGCTAAGATCTTTAAACTGAAGCCGCTATTTGCCTAGGATCAATTAGCGGTTCGATTAAGCGGTTGTGTCAATATATGCACAAGACTAACGGGGGGAAGTCACATCCAACGCGTTCCAACGCGTTTCAGCCACTACTGGCCTTTATCAAGGATCTTGATAAAGGCCAGTAGTGGCTGAAGACTTTCTACCTTTATTACCAGCGCAAAGGGAAGCAGCCAGTAATTTTTCTAGTATTAGTAATTGCTCCACCAGAGCAAAATAGGATAAATGTAGAGAGAAAAATAATTTTTAATACTTGAATTTTTATACTGGCGCTGGGATGAGGACTGTTTAAATGTTATACAATTTTATTTAAGTAAAAAAACCTTGTGCTCGGGATTGCAACAAAGTTTGTGCTAAAGATTGCAAAAAATGAACACTGTAACATATAAGTGGCAAGCAGGTGTTGGAGGGATTAATAGTGGGATTCAAAAACCACTGTGAACTAAACAATTGTGAACACTTGTGGCCATGATGCTGATTTCGCGACATGGTGGGAAGCTAGACTACAGCCCATTAGTAAATCATTAAAACTTTGTTTATTTACCATATAGCAGCTGCTGGCTTCCTGCAGAGAGCTGACATCCCCATTCAATTCACAGGATTAGTCATCTACTCTTTCTGTAGGACATTGAATGGTTGATGTCAGTTCCATTGTCTGATCTCTGTAGGAAGCCAGTAGCTGCTAACCAGATACTTACCAAGTAAACAAAGAATTAATGATTTCTGAAGCACTTTCACCAGCAGGTGGGCCATGCATGTAATTTCCCACCATGTACATACTGTCACAAACTGCGGTACTCAACGCATCAGGTGTCATCTGTCTGCTGCCCTTTTTGGCCATTACCATGCTTGGAATCATCACATGACTTGTTCCAGCCAAACAGAGTCCAGCTCTAGGAATCACATGACCAGGCTATCCAATCCTGGTCATGGGCATTCTATTTAAACCCAGGCACTGTGTCAACAGTGCCAGAACAACTTGGTCATTCAAGGTGGCTGGTTCCTGTTTACTCCTTGGGATTATCTATGTCTGCAGTCTTCAGCTATCAGCCAGCAAAACCAGCCAGCAATAATCATCCTGATTATCCCAGTCAGCAAAGAACAGTCTGCAGACTACTATTTCAACTTCTGCTATCTGCAGAATGTTTTCCTGGTCCAGTCCTGGTCAAGTTAATGGAAGTACTACAACCGAGACCAGGAAACAGCCACTGGGCTTGGCCTCCTAATTAGCATCGAGGTGTGTGCCTATACATACCTTAAAAACCTTTTCCCCTTAAATAATTGCTGACTCTCCCACCGCTACTGCCAAACCCATCCCCCATCTGAAAAGACAACACATACGATAAATTGTAATCTTAAGACGACTAAAGAAAGGGAAACGATTTGAAGAAAAGAGACAGAAAAATGGCAGCATCAGAATATAAACCATTAAGCCCCCTACCACCCAGCCTGCCCCCCAGACTTATTTGAATTGGCTGACTTAAATGTGACCCCCAAAACCCTGTTACTGGTATGATTCAGAATGCAGCCAGGTGTTTAAGGGCCTTCATGCTTAATCAGGGTTGCTTACTTTATATTTCTTCCCTCCAGAAGATCTCGGACGGAAGAAATAGATGACAGTAGGGGTACGAGGCTTAATAACGTGATTTCTGCAAATTTTTTTCATTAAGCCCATGCCACCTGTCAAGCACTACTGTAATCCCTAGTGTTCCATGGGTGGGCGAGGCTTGATGATGTCATTAAGTCCTGCCCCTTCCTAGCAACTCTAGGGATTTACTATGCAGAAAGCCGAGGGGGTGGGGACTTGGGGGAGATTTGTCGGCTCTACCAGGATATCGGGAGAACTGTCCAAATGTCGAGAGTCTCCCGGATATTTCAGGAGAGTCGGCAGCCATGTACTAAATCAGCATTCAATTTCTCTTTTCGCAAATCCCTGTCACTGTCTATGTTAACTTGGAAATTTGAGGTTGTATTTTAGATTGTTGCATTATTTGCCATAATATTCTAGGCACTCAGTACAGGCATCCAATACAGGTGTATTCGTTTTTGTGCTTTAAGAAGAATGGGTTGGATCCAGACTTAAGTAAGTGAAATTAGTTACTCCTGGGCTAAACCATGTTGACTGCAGGGGAGTCATATTTCATCTGTGACAAACAGTATTAGAGTTGAGAGGTGATGTTTCCTATCCCAAGTCTAAATAACTGTGATAGTACAACTGGTCAGTATCTGTGTGCAGTAAGCAATTCAAAGAAATATCCCTGCATGCAAAGAATACAATTAACTTGACCCCCCCTGAAATCAACATGGTTTAGCCCAGGAGTAACTCATTTCAAGCATTTACTTAAGTCTGGATCCAGCCCAATGATACAGGGAGGTGTTAAGAAATAAATGGCCAATATATATGTATATAAACCTCATTAACAAATGGGCTTAAAATGTACTTCATGCAAAGGCTTGTGACCCTAGAAGTCACATATGTCAACTGAAATATCAGACACACCATGAAAATTGATTAATAAATGTATCTTACAACTAAGAAACACCAACAAAGTGATGAATCAATTAAAAACCGATATTGGGATGACTTTTATTTAGCTTAAATCAATGTTAAATCACTTTCTGCAAACTAAACTAGCTGATGGCGATATTATGTGTTGGTACAATGGATGATTTACAAAGCATTCACGGTGTGAAAATTCACATTTAACACACAATGCATCATCTCTATAAAGGTTCCATGTCTACACATTGCCTTTGTCAGGGACATGCCAGTACTTACAGAAAACTATTTCATTTCTATTTCAGGTGTAATTGCCACGGGCATGCTAATTCTTGTGATACAAGTGTTTCACCTTACAAGTGCCTATGCGACATGAAGAGCTACACCGGTGGGGATAATGTAAGACTTTAAATACTTCCATCTTTCTTTAATTCCCTTACAGTTCATTAAATGCAACTAGATTAAACTGCAAATTGTTCATGTTCAATTATACAAACTGCAGCATAGTAATAATAAGAAACCATCACAGTTTTTAACTATATCCAGAGCATGTTGAGGCGTGTCTCCAAAATTATTGAATCTGGTAATGTATGATACAGACCTTGGTCACCTTAATATTTCCAGAGGTTCTTGGTGGTTTCCTTTTCCGCTTCCTCATCTTCTCCTGTTATAAAGAGGTTCTCCTGGGAGGAATTATTCACTAGGGACACTGGGCCTGATCCAGAGCTACTCTGGGCCGCTGTCCAGCTTAGCTCTGGTGCACTTCCCCTGTGGCCGGCGGAATTTCAGACTGTTACGCCGGCTGAAGTCTACCCTAACTTCATCCGGCGTAACAGTCTGTAATTACGCCAGCTACAGGATCGTAACCCCCCTAACCCAGCCCTCCCTTCCTAACTTCCCTCCCCCGCCTACATTCCGTAACTACAGCGCAGTTACGGCGCTCCATGCCCCTTCGTCCATAACTACGCTGTAGTTACGGACGCCCGATCACCCGGAGACATTGATTACGCCGGGCAACATCAGCCCGGCGCATGCACAGAACGGCAGAAATTCCGTTCTTCCGCATACGGCCGCCGTGACAACGTCGGCAGCCATAGGTCTGGATCTGCCCCACTGTGAGTTCCTCAAGCCCACTCACTTTGGGTAATGACCAGCTACTTCTCCTCCTAGTGTATCTGTGATGGGTTCAGACCCAACTTGACTTCCCGTTGTTGGTTCTAATTTTTGAATTTATATTGTATTTTGTATATTATGCTGTTGGGCAGGGCCGTATCTAGGGGTTGTGTGATAGGGGCGGTCGCCCAGAGCACCAAGCCAATGGGGGGCACCATTAAGTACTTCTTATAAAGGAAACTACGCATGGTAAGATAAGGTAGCCCTATGGCACTCTAAAGTGCCATAAGGTACTTATAAATGGTGGGCGAATTAGGGGTAAGGGGCCTGATCCAGAACTACGCGTTGAAGCGACTTTACACGTGGCGGACATGTAAAATCGCTGTTTAGAATGCACTACGCATGCGCACCATAGAAAATACGCACATTCACGTAGCCCAGCCCATACTGTACAATTTAAATGATTCCCAAAGCATAACCACGGGTGTCGTATTGAGGCTCCCGCCCTTTCGTTCGTAATTACGCTGATGGTACCTACGTTAGGAGTTACGTGGTGTAACATCAGCCACGCACATGCGCAGTAAATACAAATAGGCGATTTTACACCAGCGGCTAACGTAAAATCGCTAGCGTGTGTAGGTCAGGATCTGGCCCATGGTCCTGAATAGCTAACGAGGATTCAATGCCATAGAGAAACAACTAACCAGTCGCCCCATTGAGACACATTGATATGTGCACACATAAAACCCTTGATAGCGAGAAAATAGCGCACGGTTCTAGAGAAGAAATTGGAAAACGTCCTCAGGATTTTCAATAACAGTTTTGTCCCCTTTATCTAGAACACATTAATATTGCTCAGATAAACAGAGCACATCACCGTTATAAATTCTTCACCGCTATTGCTGGTTTAAGAACGAAATAAGAGGGATTCTAGTCTTTCATTTGCTTCACTTCCAATAAATGGAGAGAGAATGTTGTTAAAAACTACACACTCACACACAAGCACACACACACACACAAGCACACAAACACAAGCACACACACACACAAGCACACACACCTTTCTGGAAATAACAAGCAAATTGTTTTATTGTTGCATTAAATTTTAATACTGCGTTTTCAGTGTCTTCTTTCCCAGGAAGCAAATTAAATAAATCTTTTGATATAAAGACATATCTTTTTACTGCTGAGAAAAATGCCTTAATCAGTTAAGCAGCAATGCCCTCCTGTTGCTAACATTTTTCATGGCTTTTAGAGTTTCCGCGAGGCAGGTATATCTTGTTTTGCAGGCTGCCAGGTTAGTGTTTTCTTATCTCGCCACTCTTTTATGTCTTCTTATAATATAATTATCAGGACGGCACATTACATTGCAAATTTGTATTGACCACATTTTTCTTCCGAAAATGAAATGATTTCTTTCCCCCTTCTTTTATTATTAATATCCGATCTTCAAAGTTACATACTCATTTTCTCTAAATGATTTATTATCTTTTTATATGTGATAAAAAAAGGTGTATTCATTTACGGAATCAAGAAGTTCGACTTGTAAGAAGAAATTATTGAACTTAATAAATATTGCTATGTGTGTTTTGTATGTATGCATGTATGTATGTATATATATATATATATATGTATGTATGTATGTATGTATGTATGTATGTATGTATGCATGCATGTATGTATGTATGTATGTATGTATGTATGTATGTTTACA
>WWET01000090.1:503075-518023 GCA_011038615.1 Limnodynastes dumerilii | reverse complement strand
AACGTGAGCGTAGGGACGCTGGAGGACGTCCCCTCCAGCGTCCCTACGGCGCTACTATGGACGCCCGATCTAGGATCGGGCGTTTCCATAGTAACGCCAGGCAACACCTGCCCGGCGCATGCGCATTAGAGCTATGGCTGCCGTACTAGCGACGGCGGCCGTAGCTCTGGATCAGGCCCAATGTATCGGACTCGAAACACAAGCAGCAGCCTGCACCGTTTTAATGATTTTGCCGCCAAAACTTTTTAAACTTTTAAAACTTGGAAAATCCGTCTAAAAAAAGGTGCTGGAACTCCGTCCCGGTGCATTCTATGACAAAAAAAAGCACTGGTTATATACTTGTCTTGTTTCTCGTACCTGTCGCTTTGGGTAATGGTTGGTATAAGGGTGAGCCAGGTGAGTAAATTAGTATGGCTCTGGATCCGTATGCGAAATCTGTGTTTTGCGTACGGTAAAATACAGGAATATCATAATGGAGGGGGGAGGGGAAAGGGGGCGATTTCCCTCCTCCTAAAATGTGAAGGGGAACCATTTTGGTAGTGTAGTGCGCCATTCAAATGATCCGTATTTCGACAAATCACTTTGTGGCAATGAAGTGATGGCCGCCGTCAGTTTGCAGCAGTTTACGTCGAGAGGGCATCATTTCTGTGAGGTAGGTATTCTTCTTCCTAACCTTAACCATCCCCATCCCGCAACCTAACCTTAGCTCTCCCCTGACCCTGGACCGTTTTTACGTGGAGTTTCGTGCGCATTTTTAGGATTGGATCAACCACTGTGCATGCGTAGTAACTTTTTCCACGCAAGTTACGTAGTATTTACGTATGGAAATCCATTAGGCGCGCACTTGTGAATCACACTTAGGGGACATACGTGCGGAGGGGCGTGGTTCAAATCCGTACGGTCAAAGTTACTTGAAAGTGGGTGGTGGGAGGCATATAAATGACCATTTGAGGGCGTGGTTAGTTAGATACACACGTATGGAAGTAATATACGCACGTAAATGCACACGTAGAGATAAGGGTCCGGATTCAGAGCTCGGAGATCTGCGAAAAATGCTACTGCGCATGCGCAGTAATTTTGGAACGTAATCTACGTTACTTCTTGCAACGTAGATTGCGTACACGCAGTTTTAAAGACCGCGTGTACGGCCGGAGCTCTGAGTCTGGCCCAAGGTTGCTTTATGGAGGTTGCTTTATGGAGCCGGAAGTCACCGACTACACGGCCGTGTGAGGGCAGTGTCATGGGTGTTGGTGCGTGCGTATAATTGCGTACTTTAAACAAACGGATCAGTAAATACGGCCACCTATCCCAAACCATCCCTGTCCCATAGCCTAACCTCAACCCTACCCTCTCCACAGCCTAACTCTAACCATCCCTGTCCTGCAGCCTAACTTTAACCCTCCCTTCTCTGAAGCTTAACCCTAACCATCCCTGATCCGCAGCCTAACCTTAACCCTCCCTTCTCTGAAGCTTAACCCTAACCATGCTCTTCCATCAGCGGCATTAGAAGTGGGTACCTTGTGGAAATAATAACGTTCTGATAAACAAATAGCCTTTATTAAAAACCTGTCGCCACCGATGCAGGCGCGACTAAGCAGTAAGTGGTATCAGTGTCGATAATGGGATTGCCGCAGCGGCAAATACATCCCGCCCTGACATTTCAGTCATATAGACTCAGTGATCTGCCTTCTAGTGATATATAAAGTACACTGTAAGACTACTTCATTTTAGTAATTCAGGGCCGTATTCAGAGATCCGTGTTTAGATCGGGCCGCAAATATACGCACGGACGGAGCAAGGAACACCGACCAAAACCCCAATCACTCCCCTTGCTTTGCTATTCCGTGCTTTTGACACTTACGCCTCCATAGACCAGCTGTAACTTTCCGTTTGCTGTTCCGTGTGTATATATCCTCTGTCCTTGCGTATCTTTATAATCGCGCCCACTTTTTATCATTTAACTGCCTCCCCCGCCCATTTATATGTAAATTCTTCCGTGCGTATTTTTACGTGGCAGATCCGGACGTATGTGACACCATGCGATTCACAAGTCCGTCTGTGAGGCACTTCCGTGTGTATAGTCTACGTGAACTCCGTAAGAAAAGTTACTACGCATGTGCAGTTTAAACGTATCTAAAAATACGCACAGAACAGCCCAAAAAAACGGATCTCTGAATACGGCCCTCAGCCATTGAGACCTGTAGTGGGCTGATTGGCTCGTGTGCCCCCTCTCCTCTCCTCTCTTCTGGTGTAAATGTTTTGATGTTTTTTTTCATCTGCATTCGGCCCTGTTTGGGCGCCATTACTGCACATTATCTACGTCCCTCCACACATTCCTTCCAACGACCCGGCCTTCAGAACACGAGCTAGAGTTGCGCTGAGCTCTGAATCGGCCATGGCTGCGTGCTCTTCAGCTCTGAGCATGTGCAGTACAAAATCACGCAGAGAAACATCACATTAGCTTATGTACTCTTACCTCTGGATCAGCCCTTTGTATGGAAATCCAAAAAGTTTCTTCGTTTTACAAGGAACAATGGGAGGCCCAAAAAGTTGAATGTACTAATATTTTGACAAAAAATAAATAAACATTGATTTTCTCAGTAAATGGTTTTTATGGCTTCCATTTGATTAATTACCATATGTTGATCCACCTATCGTTTTTAAGTTTAAAATTCATCTGTTCGTTTTAGAGGAAATAATTGCAACCATTTGAGAGTAAAAACAACATTCATAAGAACACAACCTTTTACATTTATTCAAGGTCAATGGGGCCAGATCCAGACTTAAGGTCGTTTTATGTACGGAAGCGTGCCCAAGTTACGCACTAAGGGCCTGATCCAGACCTATGCCCGCGAGCGATCGTACGCCGCTCGGGAGCGTAAAACCGGGTGAAAAAACGCACTGCGCATGTGCAGTATGACAACTTCTGGTCGCCCGCAGGACATGAGCGTACAGCGAGCGTATTTTGAGCGTATTTTTCGCCCCTAGGGGTGTGCGTTTTGTACGACGATAGTCCGGACGCTCGAGTTACTACACAGAGGCGGGGATGGCCATTTAAATTGTACAGTATGGGCGTGCTAAGCCCCGTACGACCAGCGTATCGGTCCGAAAATTTGTACGGACGATGGAAAAAGTTAGGGTAGGGTTCAGCCCTAAGGGCCTGATCCAGTAGCTCTGGTGTACTCCCCCGACACTCCTCCTGTGGCCGGTGTAATTGCAGACTGTTACGCCGGCTGACGTCTACCCTAACATCAGCCGATATAACAGTCTGTAATTACGCCGGCCACAGGAGCGTAAGGCCCTAACCCAGCCCTCCCTTCCTAATTTCCCTCCCTCACCCCGCCTACAGCGTAGTTATGGTGCTGCGGTGTTGTTACGGACACCCGATCCATGGCACCCAGAGCCATAGATTATGCCGGGCAACATCTGCCAGGCGCATACGCAGAACGGCAGAAATGACGTTCTTACGTATATGGCCGCCGTAAAAATGACGCCGGCCGTAGTTCTGGATCAGGCCCTAAGGCTTATGCCCTCCCCTGGCACTCCCCTCGCATGCACATAACTTAACTTATTTATGTGTTCAAAACCCTGCCTTAACTTTTCCTTGCGTGTCTCTGTCTCTATCGCCTTGTCATACGTAAATGCCTAACGCAGCCCATACTGTACAATTTAAATGCCTCCCTCCGGCTTGCGTAGAGATGTCATGCCCTATCGTATGGAGTTACCTACATTTACGTACGATCAGTAACATCTGCCTCGCACATGCGCAGTGCAATCCCACAGCCAGATTTAAGCATGCAGCATGTGTAAATTAGCTGTCGTTATTAAGTCTGGATCAGGCCCAATGACATCCACTTTATGGACCACTGATCCGCATGTGTGACTTAAGCCTGCCTTAAGTCACACTTTTACGAACGAAAGAGGGGAGTGACAGGGAAAGTTCAGTCCCCTCTATTGTGCGGATTTATACCCCCCCCCCGCAGCTACGGAAAATGTGCGAGGCGTGAATCCGGTTCAGGATACAGGATACCTAGAATTTGCACCTCCTTTACCATTGGAATATTTCTGTTCAATACCAGGGGTTGGCCTTTTTTGTAGTCTTTTTCTTATTACAAGTTATCTCATAATTACAGGAAAAAAAGATGGTCCCAGTGTTACCCCCTCTCAGATCCTTTTTTTCCTGTATTGTATCCTAGGAGAGTTTTGGGTGGATCTTTCCTCCTTTAAACTGTACCTAGTTAGCAGGTACAGTACCGTTTTTTGATGGTCTGTACCGGCTAAAAGGGCTCCTGTACCGGATTCTGACCCAGCAGTTCCCTTCCCCCTATACTCACCTTCCAGTCCAGCAGCCTCTGATCACTATAACAGAGGACAGACTCCTACAGCACTGCTACAGTGACAAGACCCTCTCCTGTGATACTATAGTGACAGGACCCTCTCCTGTGATATTATAGTGACAGGATCCTCTCCTGTGATACTATAGTGACAGGACCACTATAGTGACGGGACCCTCTCCTGTGATACTATAGTGACAGGACCCTCTCCTGTGATACGATAGTGACAGGACCCTCTCCTGTGATACTATAGTGACAGGACCCTCTCCTGTGATACTATAGTGACAAGACCCTCTCCTGTGAGTTCTTTGCTCATATGATAAGATGTAAAATGAGATTTTACATTGTATCATACATGCAAATTAGAGTAGATTAAAGCCACGCCCCCTTAATGGACACCCCCCCAAGTGTACCGATATTCTATAAAAAAAATGTTGGGAGGGTATGGTAGAGGGGGTATGCGGCAGTTAAATTATTATCCTCTTTGTAGCGCAGACTACTCACCCATTTTTACTGTTTTGTCACATAACTAGCCAAATCCATTTCCCCTAAGACATTATCCTAATCTCAGGATAATACTGTTAACTTTTCAAGACTAGTCTCCTATTTTCTTGCACAAGGCTTTTCTTTAGAACCAATTTGTATTCACAGTCCTTCTTGAAATTGATTGTCAATGCATTGGTAAGGCTTTGTAAATTGAATAGAGAATAAATTGCCAAGAAAAGTTAATATCAGGGGTTCTTGCTAGTAAATCATTAGCCAACTGGTTAAAATGTCAGGTTCACATGCCATTCATATTAAGGCTACTCATGAATATTAACATTTTTAGTGTTTCAAATATATGGTATTACGGAATAGAACATTTTTCTACAAACTGACTGTGGGCATAATTGATATATATCATCATCTTATGAATTATTAACAGATAAGCTGCTTAATGATGTCGGTTTAGTGTATCTCCTGAACTTCCTTAGGAATCTAATTTACTGCATTTTTGCCGGAATCTTTGTAATAGAAAACAGCTTTTAAGCTCTGCTTTAAGGACCTTTATTTTGACAAGAGGAGAGAAACCACTTTATTCATTTTATTTTGCTGGCGGGTTTCAGAACATAAACACCGTAATCTGATTCAATTACAGGAAAAAGCAGAATATTAGAGTTTGTAGTCTGGCCATGGTATTTTAAAACGGCTTGTTGATTTTACTGCGCTGTACAAGTGTAGCACAAAAATGGGGCCTATTTAAGAACATTGGACTGGATCCCGGTTCCCGTAAAAAGTGGGTATTTTATGAGCATGATCCGGTACTACTGTTTTCTTTTTCTCCTGATAGTTTATGACACTGGTGTGGAGGCAATATCCAGACTTTCAAAGTTTTAAGGCAGGGTCAGAACAGTGGGAGCGTTATATAAATGCGGGGATTCACTATTGGCTATGTTTTTGGAGCCATTGTTAGTCAAGATCCGGTCCATACGGCAAGATTCCAATTTCCAGGTTTTGCTCAACTGCACTATGCATGAATCTGTGCTATCCAGTTAGAATGTATTGTGAATCATCCAGAATTAAGAGCAATGACACTTCCAACAGAGGGATGGGACTGAGTTTACAAGTTGGCATTTCCTTCCCTAGCTGATGGAAATCCATTCAATTGAGTGTGAATTGCTGAGATCTGAATGTCTTGAACATTTGTGTGCCTTCAGATCATGGACATTATCCTGACCTGCACCTAAGAGTTGCTGTTGGACTCTTTCATGATTAGTCAATTATCTAGCACCTGGTCAACCTGCTCATATAGGACTTCCTTTCTCTGAGCAGGCTGCTGGTCATTAATTATTTATCCTTTGTTCCTGTTGCATGTGTTTTCATTTGTCTCCTACTTGCTACCTCCTTGCTGCATTGTGTACCAGCTGTCTTGTGTCCTGTATCTCTGGTTTCTGTATGCATTTATGTACATTTATGTACATTGGTATCTTTGTGTTTTGTTTCTTTTTGTGCTCCAGTCATGTCGACCTTAATGTTGTTGACAACACAACCCTGTTGACTTCATTTATGGCAACATTCATGCATTTTTTTAACCTGATAATGTATGAATGTTGTTGAGCCTATGAATGACGTCAAAATGATTGTCAGTCTTGTACGCTACACAGAGACATTTTGAAAGAAAGGTACACATACAAATTTGAAGAATCTTACACAAAGATGGTACTTAGATGCAAAGTGGGGGAAAAGAGAGGTACATGTGTAAAGAGAGAGATAGACAACCATAAAGCAGTGTTGAAAAAATCAGTTGTAACCAGGGAGAAGAGCCATTCACATGGTCTTATCCTGGAACTGTGGTGTGGTCAACTGAGGTTGCAGAGGTGGGCCAGAAGGAAGTTATAGACCCATGTCTGTAGACTAAACAGCATGCAGACAATTATACAGAGCTATGGAAATCAAAATCCTAATTACTTAACTGAACCACACCTGCTCATCAGTGGTCTCAACTCATCACAAGGTGGGGACAGCGAATAACGATACTGATATTGGTTTTGCACCATCTCATTACATACTTGCCAATAGTTTGATTTCTAGATTTAGAAAGCTTAGGGCAGGTAACTTAAATTTTCTCTCCAGCTGATTACCCCCCTTAGATTTTCTATGACTGCATGTGCTGCTTCATAAATGATTATGAAGCCTCTTTTAAGAAACTAAAGGTTTAAAGTATTATAATTTTTCAATGTCCATGTGTTTAATGTCTCCAACTAAAACATCATGGTATCTGTATTAGGTTTAAAATCCACCCAACTTTATCCATCCACCAGCAGAGCAATGTCTCACTTCTTCTAGGAACTTATTCTACCTGGCCACAAAACAGTTACTATACTGAAATACCAGTTAGCAGTGCTTTAGATTCGGCCTCAAAAGAGATTAATGGATATAATTAAACTAATAGACATGTGAAGTTGTATGATTTATTTTTACAATTGCACCATTAATCAGAAATTAAACCCCTTAATAAACCAGATTTTTATGTGGAGCGCTGTGTACAAAATGCTCAGAAATGTCTTTGTAAATACTGTATGATCTTTGAATATTTGTTTTCAGTGTATAGTACTGTAGGTCTATAAATTGATTACTCCATTTGGAATTTTTCACTTTATTTTCATACACTTTAAGGTGGCTTTTACAGAAAATTATAGCCAACAAAGCAGATCCAGAATTCCAACAATGGTATAATTTCCATGGAATGGATTTGTGAATAGCCCAGTTTCATGATCTGTGCATGTGCACATATCCAAGTGACCCAATCAGTACGCAACCTGCTTGATCCATACATCCAACCAGTGGACAGGGCTTAGATTTCCAGTGTACAGTAAAGCTATGCTATGGTACTGCAGACCGAACCAGCCAGAACAAGTCAAAAATATTAAGGTAGGTTACCGTGTCGGAGGTCCCTGTTGGGGCTTAGGGCTTAATAGGCTGCAGTCTAGGGTGCATGACTTCAGGGGGGCATCGTCACAAGATATTTGGATGTCGGGCCGTATTCAGAGATCCGTTTCTTTAAAGTACGCAACTATACACACGGCCGTTGCAAGGCAACAACCGTGACACTCCCCTCACATGGACGGTTGGACGGTGACTTACCCACCCTTATCTTTAAGTGTGTAGTTCCAAGCGTATAATACTTCCGTCCGTGCGTATCTAACTAGCCGCGCCCTCAAATGGTCATTTAAATGCTCCCCACCCACCCACTTACACAGATCTTGCTCCGGACGGATTAGAAACACGCCCCTCCGTATGGATCTTTCCACGTGCGATTCACAAGTCCGTGCCTACTGGACATCCATGTGTAAAATGAACGTATATTGTGTAAATTTTGTTACTAGTCATGCGCAGTTCATCGGATCGTAAAATTAGGCACAGAACTTCACAAACAATGGATCTCTGAACACGGTCCGTCATGCATAAGTTTGGAATGAAAAATATGCCAATGCTTTGTGTATTTTAGCCTAGAGCGGCCTCAGGTCCTGTTCGCACATATGCTTGGGTTAAGCCCTTACATACAATCTGGATTTTTTACTGGGGTGGTGCGGTGTGGTGGGGAATGCACTGGTAGATATAGAGGAAAGGGATTATGTGGCCCAAAAATGATACTAACATAGAATTGTCGACTCCCCTCATCTGTATGCAGGGCCAACACCCAAAATTGTTGGGCCCGAGACAAAGGCCAAGGTGTTCCACTCCCTATGTGATGTCACACGCCATTACATCACATAAAGGTGGAGCCCATGAACCTGCAGTTATGATTCACAATGGGCCAATATGCAGGGAAGTCATTCCATATGTATCGGCTCGCTGATGTGCAGCCTGGCACACCTCTCCAGCAGCAGGTATTGACAGTAGGAGATTGGTGACAGTGACTCATCTGCCTCCTACCAACGATACCTGCAGCTAGAAAGTATTGGCAGGTGCCCCCTCTCTCTCTCTAAACCTGGGAAAAAAGTCGCAGCAGACCCCCAATTGGCTCTCCACTGCCGCTGTGCTCAGAGCTCTAAGCAGATAATTGCATGGCCATTATTGGACTCTGATTATAGACCAAATTTCAATTTGGAATTTTTCCTGACGTTACGTATGCTTCAATCGGATTGTAGATGCTATTTTTATACTGCACGTGCATGCAAATCTATGCTATCTGGTGGTAAAGCATTCTGACCCATTCAGACTTAAGAGTAAGGACAAAATGGACAAAGGGACTGGACTGTAGATGATCCCCCTTAGTCAATTTATAGAATAAGCATTCCCTTTTAATATATACTGATGCAGACCACCGTGCTTCCAGGAAGTTTTGCACGCTTGATTCAGAAAACCTAAGCTAGGTTCTGATTGTCGGCAGAGGGATTAAAATAGATCACTCAGATGTTTATATAAGGCAACTTCCAGATCTGTCCAGTTCCTTGGCTTGAGCATCCACTATATAAAAGTTGGGTATCTTTATCTGAACCTATGTGATCTCATGTCACCATCCTACACACTTCACAAGGGGTGCAGACAAGAGGTGGAAAACTGACTACTCTCTTGGAACTCTAGGAGAAAACATCTGGAGAATGCATGGTTTCTAGTGGTTGGTAGCATCTTTATTATTTTGGGCACAAAAAAGCTGCCTGTACTGCGTAAAAGTAAGGGGTATGTTTGATGGAAGCAAAAGCACCACCTTGGACTTCAAAAAAGCATATAAAATTATTTAAGTAAAAAATATTTCTTTTGTACCCCCTAAAACAAGCCCACATCTAGATATAGATCAATTTGTTACTACCTACGACTTCAAAGCTTTTTAAGGTTTGGTTGAACCCCAAAACTGGAGATGACCACAGATATTTTTTTTTAAGAGAGAAGAGAATGTAAGTAATTGTTCCAGTGCTTGTTCTACCTTCTCTTCCATTACTCTTTCATTATCTTCAAAACCTATATCATTATCATGACATTGACGCCATAATCAACTTAAATTACCGTTGATGATAAAATATGGCAGTACTTAAGATTGATAGCTCTAAGGAACAGATCAGCTCTACAAGGGCCAAATAGAGCCCCTCTTCAACGTTCAATTTCCCTGACCTTATTTCCGAAGTAGATGTCAATTATTTATTTCTACCTTCCTATGGTGATGTTTTAAACATTCTACCCTACTTGTTATTCTTGCCGGCATTGCGACTGTCCTTTGATATTATTCTTTAGTACATCAAATGGGAACATTTTAGTATTTTTTGATTGCCCTGATAGTTTCATGCAAGTTTTAATGTATTCAGTTCAAAGATCTTAAGAAAGTCTGGCTCATTACTGGATAGGCAATAAAAAACAGAAATGATTCAGACAGAGTATATTGAACTGTATTTCCCAACAGAAAAAGTGAACACTGATTCATTAAATCTGACCATAGATGTGTGTGGGGTTTTCAAGAAAATTTGGAAAGTGCATGTCATTCATAGTCCCTCTGTCACTAGCCAGACTGACGAGAAGTCTATATAGTCTTATAATAAACTTTATTTTACTTTTCCATTGTTTGCAAATATATATTTTTACATGTAGTGCTACCAGACTCAATTATATTTTCTTTGTGGTCCATTGAAGGTAACATTTATTAAAGGGAAATAAAATTAGGAAAAACTAATATGTATCAACGTTTTCAATATAGGGGACAAACTTGATTGAATACTGAAAAATGTCTAAAAGAAAATATATTTATAGGTTTGAAATAAAGTTAAAAGATAAACTCGATAAAATATGGGTCTACACCTATCCACCTACCAAAAAGTCTCAGAATGAAGGGCCTGACTCACAACTAAGTAAGAACAGGATTTCAGTGCGTATATTTAAGAATGGTTCAACTGAGCATACATCAGAACTCAAAACTACGCACTGAAACCATGTAAGAATAAATCACAGATAAGAACGGCTACTTAGGAATGATTCATGGTTGGGAATGTAATGACTTCTGCACGTGTGGCTAGAGGGGCAAGACTTTTAATGCAAATGATCAGCACTCAGGCTACTAATGGGCAGTTGGGCGTTAGTAGAGACTTAGGAATGATTCACAGTTAAGAAGACCTTGCGGAAATTAACATACTCACGAACAAAGATAAGAATGCCCCCTAACATTCTTAATTTGACATCCGTATGGTTAACAGAGAGCCAAAGCCTCATGCTTTTCTGTTTGTTCAGCACACAGCTGCTGTGTGATTATAATGAATGTATGTGTTCGCTTTGATTGAAACAATTAAAGGCTTATCTTATAAAACTGCTGTTATGTCACCATTTTGTGTTTGACTTTAAATTTGAAAGGTGCTCATTTATTTGCAGTTTGTGCATGATTTCATTGTTTGTTCTAAACATTTTTTAAACATAAATTGTTATTTTTCATTTCACTTATAGCATGTTTGCATTGTTTGTGTGTGACCTTGAGATACAAATTTTGTTTAGGTCTAATTTATGTAGATATTTATAATTTTGATATTTATGTTGTAACAGCTTTGAAAGCTGAATGGTTCTTTCTTAATCCTTCAATAAGTATTTATGATTTTAATAATTTTCTTCATTTTTGCATATTGCAATTATTTAAATATGTTTTGGTTACTTTTGTTCATTATAAAACAAAGAAAGTCTAAGAAAATCAATTTGCTTCTTAATTGAATCAATTAATGTGTTTCTTTGCTTAGCCGTGAATTATGAGGATATTAAAGAACCTAAATATTCTCAGTTGGGAAACAAAGATTTTGCTAAATATACGCATATGGAGAAAAGAATGTTTAGTTCGTAAGAAGCTAGGGGTGTGGTTAGCATTTTACTTTAGGATCTGTGAATCATTCTTACTTATCTGCTCTATGCGTATATTTAGGAACGTTCCTAAATTTTTCTTAATTACGTATAAGGTCCTAAATCCCTTTACTTTCTATGGATTTATGAACTGGATGCAAAGATCCAATATTTTATTGGATTCCCTCTGTATCTACCCATTAGTGCAAATGATCTGCCCTCACAGTAACAGACTTCTGTGACACAAACTGACTGTTGCAAACTTAAAATGGTGTTGTGTCGGAACTCTGGATTGCTACACAGTCTGATTGCTTCTACATTACAATGTTATAGTAAGTCCCATCCAGTTGTTGGAAGTCTGGATAGTGTGGATTGCATTCCAAATGGGTCACAAGGATGCATGCGCATATGCAGATGGAGAAATTGGGAGACTTACGACCCAACACACGGAAATAAGGGGTTTGTTGGGGGTTTACATACATTGGGTCAGTTCCAGAACAAAGTCCGCGAGTGAATTTACGCTTGCCGTCGCTTGCGTAAATTCACTTATTAGTAATTACTGCGCATGCACTGGGCAGATGTTACTTCACGTAACTCAAAGCGTAAGGGACAAACATACGTCTCCCGTAATTACGCTTCGAAGGTGGGGTGAGGCATTTAAATCGTACAGTATGTCTGTGCAGCCATTACAGCCGTCAGGAGTTACACATGGAAAAGTTAAGGTAGGGTTTGGAATGTGTAAGACGGAAAAAGTACGTCCGACCGAGGGGAGTGCATAGTAAATACGATAGCATAAATAAGTTACGCGTTGAAACGGATCGGGAACTTAGTTCTGGATCTACCCTATTATGCTGAACAGGTTCCAATCGAGTACTTATCAGAGAATCAAGGGTAAATTTATCAAAGCTTCTAAATAAAAAGAAAAGTAGGATCTTGTCCACAGCAAGCAATTAGAATATATGCCCTCTTTTATATAGTGCAGTCTAGAATCCTATAGACACAATCTAGCAGTTGCTTTGGACATTTGTTTATTTTTCCTGGGTGTGGGTATTTCAATAGGGTCGTTCGCTCACAGCCAGTTCCAAACTGGCTGGGCAAAATTGCTTATGCCTCGAAGAGGCATAGCAATCGATCCTTGGAGCATCGAACACGGTGCTCCGAAAGGTCAGTAAGGATTCTATCCCCAACCCTTTCCCTAATCCTTGCCCTAACCCTCCCCTTCTGTTACCCTCAGTCTAACCCTCGCTTCCTCGCAGCCTGACCCTAACCCTCCCTTCCCCACAGCCTGACCTAACCCTCCCTTCCCCACAGCATGACCCTAAGTCTCCCTTCCATGCAGCCTGACCTTAACCCTCTGTTCCCCACAGCCTGAACCTAACCCTCTTTACCATAGCCCTAACCCTAACCCTGTCTTCCCCAGAGTCTTAACACTAACCTTCCACCTAAGCCTAAAACTCCCTGGAGAGGGTAACTCATTGCTCCGGTGGTCTGGTGGTGGTGCTTCCAAAAATGAATGGGTAATTATGCCAATCTAAATCTAAATCTAAAATGGCTGTCATTTGAAATAGAGACAGACAACAAGCAACATAATGACAGCCATCGGAGTGGGGACTTACAACGTTTTTTCCTTTATAAAAAACTTTTCAATTATTTTTTTGGGAAACCACACTGCTCATGAGATCTTATCTTACAAACATTTGATGTCTAGTATGTATAAATACACCCATGAGAAATGCATTACTACATACAAATATTCTTTTGTAGCTCTAAATTTTAATGCCATCGAAAAAGCCACCTGTGTCAACATATTTTCCTTACCGATGTTGTACATTGGAGTAAATCATTTTATTTCAGTTTTCTCTAAAGCATACAGAAACACGACGCACTCTGACATTGTTTGGGGTTCTCTAACTATTGTCACCAAAAATAACTCCAGTATTTTTATGCAGATTTCAGCAAAGCTTGTGCGCCTCAGGGGACTACCCCAGAGGGAAATCCAGACGTGGTGTGATTTATGGCGCATTTGCAGCAGTTAGTACAATTTACTGCTGCTGTGTTACTTTTAGTTAGCCATGCTAACAGCTTTAACTTAAAAATTAAACCCTTTAAGTGGAACAATATTTATTGTGCCATTACAGGGACGTCTCTTGGTAGAAGAAGGCATCTATCAGGGTCAAACTTCAAAGAAAAGGCATGCCAACAGACGGACTGGGTCACATAAATATGTATGAACGTGCTTACTGTGACCCACGGAAGTCATTGTGAAGCACATAGGAGGGTATAAATCCCTATTTTTCAAAAGGATAAAGAGCCTCAGGCAATTGCATTCACTGACTAAATTGTTCCTAAGAGTGTGAATTGGTTAATCCATATTTTCCAAAATTATCACATGAAAGAGACCTGATAAGCTTGTAAATTGAACATGAATGTATCACCAAAATGACAATATCTTCATTTTTTTCTTTTTTTTCTTCCAGTGTAATCGCTGCTTGCCGCTCTTTCAGAACAAGCCTTTTCGTCAAGGTGACCATGTGGATGCATTTAACTGCGTGCCATGCCAATGCTACAACCATTCATCCAGCTGTCACTATAATGCTACAGAAGACCCTTACCCTCATGACCATTACCGAGGGGGTGGGGGGGTATGCGACGATTGTTTGCACAACACTACAGGTAATATATTCATATGGTCAAAAATAGGGCTTAGCAACAAATGTCATTGATTGATGTTTTACCTACCTAAATAATATGTTGCATTATTGCGTGTAAGATTTATAGATATTTATTTCAAATAAAGACCTATATATTTTATTTCCTTTATCATAGCATGAAATGAATTTATTTATCATCAATATCATCAATAAAAAATAACCACCAATATAAAAAAATCCCCTAATTTTAAAACACATTGGGCCAGATCCAGAACAACGCTTGTGAGAGAATTTACGCGCGGCGGAGACGTAAAATCGCCTTTTGGTAAGTACTGCGCATGCGCGCCATAGAAAATACGCACAGTAACGTAGCGTAATTGTGAAAGTATGGGCCATTCACGTATGTGTCACGTAAATACTTACGTGTGGGCGTGACAATTGGGCGTGCCAATTTTACGTGAGTCCAAAATACGTCTGAAATACGTTAAGTAGGTGGGGGTTTGTAGTTAAAGTGTACAGTATGGGCGTGCTTAGCTGCGTAAATTCGTGTTGCTCATACGTACGTGTGCGGATCACTGCGGTTACGTTGGCAAAAGTTAAGGTAGGGTTTGGAAAGCGTATCTTGACAAAATACGTACGTTCAAGGGGTGTGCCTAGGGGAGTGTATAGAACTTAC
>WWET01000090.1:489053-499686 GCA_011038615.1 Limnodynastes dumerilii | reverse complement strand
GAACCCCCACTGCTACCGCTGCACCATGCACCGTCTGAAAGGAAAAAGTTAACACACATAATGCAAGCAAACGTAACTAAAAATATTGAATGAGGGAGGGTTGGGAGAACCTGCAGAAAGAGGGAGATAATCCCGCCCACCCACCTTTATAAGACCCACTAAAACTCACCCCCCCAACTTGCTAACCAATAAACCCCTGCCTAACCTATCCCTGACCTCATACTCCTAAACCCACCCCTAATTAACCCTATGCTGGCTGGTATCTTCTGCTCCCCTGCCTACCGTTTATGTCACTACGGCCCTATAGGGCCTTGTTTCTTTTTCTGGAAGTGTTTACAATGGGGCAAGATGCAGAAATGGATTCCACTACATGGGAGGGGTAAGTATGTATCCACTGTGTATATATTTCCGAGCTTTCCTTTTTTTATGTAACAATATTTGCAGAATATGGTGTTGAAATTTCTAGCAAGTGAGAGGAACTCTGGTGCCAGGGTGCTATATTATGTCCCGTGTGTCTGTGGATGTGGTTTCCTGGTCTGATGTTCTTAGTTTCAAAAGTGAACGTGTCGCAATAAAATGCCAGCAGCATTCACTGATTGCCTTTTACCGCATCTCCTGTCTGATCGAATATTGTAATGTTGACATGTTTGATCGACATTACAACAACCCTAACCCTAAACCTAACCTCAACCCTAATTCCTAACCCTAATCCAAATTCCTAAAACGGGAAGCAGTTAGCAGAGCACAGCACACAGGTACAGCAGTCAAAACAAAAATGATCAACAGTGCGCCTATTTAAAAAAAAAATATATTTTTTCTTATTTGGAACCGCGTCTAAAATGATAGTGTGGACATTCTCTTGTTGACTGTACAACTTTCAAAATACAAATTCCCTGAACGGCAACCACTTCCTGTTGCTGTGGTTACCATGGCAATTAAATTTGGGAGAGTCTACTGTATATTGAGTAAGTCTTTACAAGTACAGCCGTCTATATGTAAATACTTTTGGGTCCCCATTGCTGATTTAATTGCATCTTCCATAATGGAACGTATCCACGGTTAAGAGTGAGTTAGGTGCGGACAGATCCGCACCTAACTTACTCATCCTGCCCAACCCCGCCCCCCTTTTTTAGGTACCTAATGGCAATTAAGAGTGCCATGGGGCTACCTTATCTTATCGTGCGTAGTTTCCTTCTTAAGAAGGAAACTATGCACGGACAATGGGCCTGATCCAGACCTACGCGATCGTAAGCATAAAAACGGCTTTTTGTACTAACTGCCCATGCGCTGGACACATTTTATGCTGAGAAATGAAGAGCGTATGAGCCGTGGGCGTAATAGCTTCGTATTAACGCTGGAGGGGGCGTGCCTGCCTCACGAAATCCGTAACTACGCGCCGAGGGCGGGGTGAGGCAATTTCAATTGTACAGTATGGGCATGCTAAGCGTCGTAACTACGCAATGACCCTATGGACGCCCGCGGTTACGAACAGAAAGGTTAGGGTAGGGTTTGCCGAGTGTATGAAAGCAAGACCAAGGGGAGTTCCTATTGCCGTGCATCGAAGGTACGCGGGCGTTAATACGCTACACACACGAGCGTAGGTCTGGATCAGCCTCTCCCTGCCTCCCCGCTCCCACTTCTACCTAACCACCCCCCCGAGGAAGTTACGCCGCCTCTTTCTTACTAAACTACTCCGTGTGGTCTTTAAAGACCGAGCGGAGGCAATCTACGTGCCTAACTGGTACGTAGATTGCGTAAATGTACTACTGCGCATGTGTGGTTGGTCATTTTTAAATCTCCGCACCTAAGAAGCTTCTGCTTCTTATGTGTGAATCACGTCCAATGTGTTGGAGAATAGTGTGTGGACTTTTTTTTTGTAAAATACTAAGATATCCAATGTTTCCTGTGTGTAACTTGGCAGATTGTCCACTTAGTCTGAAGTCACATCTGGGTATCCCTTGGTAATGTTAATAGTCTAAATCAGCAACCTAATAAATAATGTGCTCAATGATTTTGACTAAGCCATCTGTGCTGAAAGCACTGAGTGACCGGAGCTGGAAAGAGAACTTCACAATCTTCTCATGGAATGTCTTATGTCTATCAGGACAAAAGGGAAATAGTAAAATTCCATAACCCCCCCAACCCCCCTCCCTATGCACCACAGCAATAGACAGAGAGGACAATGATTAACACATTAGAAATTAGATTAATAAGTCAGGAGTGTTGGAGCTGAAAGGAATGAGATTTTCCAGAAAGAAGCCATCTAGTGACATGTTTCAAGATCTGACCCGAGAAAGATGAAATTGCACAAGGTATGAAGAATTCTCTCATGAAAATTAATCAGCATGTTAAAGTCATCATTTTAAAGTGAGCCATAAAAAAGAAAAATAACACGCGTGTCTCGTATAATATTACAATTTTAGCTCCTAGTTAAGGGCCCAGGCTGCAGAGAGCTAAGGTAGGCAGCTTCCATGACAGGATTTCAAAAATAACAAAAAGATGGAGCCAATGTCTCATTGATGGATGACAGATTTTACTATAAGTGCACCTTGTTCTATCTAAGTATCATTTATGGACCAAACAATCACCTTACCTTTCATATCTACCAATGCATTCCCCAAAAAGGACATTCAATGCACCTAGTCTGGCACTTCTAGGTCCCTCAATTAGTTTTGCAAAAACAGGGGACCCCACGTTCGGTATACTTCACCCATTCACTTTCGCAATCTGCGATATCCCTCTGCTGCTGCTATCGCCGGACCTGGAACAGGTAAGTAAATTATCTCTGCGGGGTTAGGATTAGGGTTAAGGTTAGGGTCAGGCTGCAGGAGGGTTAGGCTCAGGCTGCAGGGGAGCGAGGGTTAGGGTCAGGCTGCAGGAGATGGTGGGTTAGGATCAGGTTGCAAGGAAGGGGGGATTAGGGTCAGGCTGCAGGGAAGGGATAATTAGGGTTTGGGTAATGGAAGGGGAGGGTTAGGGTCAGGCTACAGGGAAGCGAGGGTTAGGGTCAGGCTGCAGGAAATGGTGGGTTAGGGTCAGGCTGCAATTAAGGGAGGGTTAGGGTCAGGCTGCCAGGAAGGGAGGGTGAGGGTTAGGGTAGTGAGAGGGAAGGGTTAGGTTCGCAACTGGCTGGGAGAAATCTGAATTTTCGCAATTCAGATTTTCTTTGCAGGGACCTAAACCCCATCAGGGAGACTCCCTGAAGAGCAGGTGATATCCCTGACTCCCTGAAGTGTTGGGGACCTCCCTGATGCTGCTCAGTTCCAGAAGTCATTGCGGTATGATGATAGAATTCAGAAATTGTGTCCTATTTCCCTTCATAAAGGCCTATGGATGTTGCCAATTTCACAGAGGACAAGATGTAATCAAAGACTTTCAGTTATTTAAGACAACATGACTTCAATAACGGAGGAAGAAATGGAAAATACACTTTGGTCTCTTATGAATTAGCTGCAGTGTCACCTACTTGTGTCTTTTCTATAGAGATGAAGAAGTCAGCGGATCCTACTCACAGTCTCCACAATAATGCTGAAAGTATTTACACACTGACAATATAACAATCAGTAAATACTGATGCCGCCATGTCTAGTGGCAGCGCCAGACACAGCCAGGGGAGGAGCTATATGCAGAACACACCCCTCTGGTTGTATTGGACATACCCCTTTAGTGGTTCAAGTCACACCTCTTTGGTGTAGCTCCTTGGTAGTGCTATCACAATCAACCTGATATTAATTTGCTAAAGATGGCATCCATGTTGTTACAATAGCGGGGCCATAACTTAATATTTACACACCTTTCACACAAAAAATGGGGACAATGCAGATGTTTGGATACTATATAAGGGCTAAAACCAGCTTTAACTGTACAATTAACATACCTTCACCTTCCCACCCTGTCCACCCTCCCTGCCATCCAATAAATTTTTTCCATTACATAAATCTGGATCGCAAGTATCTGAGTGTATGAATGCGCACACACAAAATGTGCTGTTTTATGCTCCGGGCATAACTTTAGATCCAGTATATGATTATTGAAATCCTTGAAAATCTCCAATTTATAGGACTACCAGTTCATTGAAATGTTTCTAATAGTCCCACCTTTAGATCCAGAATTGCGATTTCATCCGACTTCCAGAAGCTTCTTGCGTAAGTTGAGTGATTTTTCTGGCAATGTTTCATGCCAGATGTTACGCAATGGATCTCCAAGCATATGGAACTATGTCCAACGGGTCGGCACTCCAAATCTGCATGCCTAATCCCAGCAAGAGAGGCGCGGATAGGCATGTAAGTGAAGTGCATTGGGCAGCGGTAGTCAGTTCACTACGGATCTCGATTAGTCTTTTATATTTGATGAATAAATTGATCCATATATATTGTTTGTCTTCCAGATTGGAGGTCAGTGCGCCTGTAAACGGAATGTCTGGGGAAGGCAATGTGACCAGTGTAAAGAGGGATTCTATCATCTCCAGGGGTCCAATCCAGTTGGCTGCCAACCCTGCAACTGTAATACATCTGGAACAATGAATGGAGATAAAACATGTCACCAAATTGCAGGACAGTGCAAATGCAAACCGAATGTCATAGGTAAGTACTTCACGAACTGTCTTTTGGTTAACTATAGTTCTATAGAATGTATGTCCTATTTGCCCATTTACTTTCTTATACTTCTCTGCATACATTGAAAGGAGTACCTCAGACCCCCCCAACATGACCCCTTACATTAGGTACACACGTCGCTCGAGAAGTTCCAACTGTCACTCTCCTAGTTTTAATTAAATAAATGATTTTTTAAAGACATTCTTCTATTCAACAGGGGTGGGTATGGTTACCATATTAACTGACAGGTGGAAACACAGGAGTATTTTGTACCCAATGGAATGGGTCTTGTTGAAGAGTCTGGATACCTGTGTTCTACAACTGCCCATTGATGACCTTGCTTGCCTCCAAGACATTTTAGAGATTTTCTTACTCTTTAAAATGTACACCCATGGCCAGGAGGCAAACACTTTCCTTGCCTCTCAGCCATCTGTCATGTCAATGTAAGGGCAGATAACTTGGTATGACAAGCTTCTGTCATACCCAGGATACCTAACATGCTGACTGGAGGACATCACGAGTGACTGTTCTGACATTTAATGGTGGATTAAGAGTAAGGACCGATTTTTAAAAAAAACTAATTTTGGGGGTTCTGATATTTAAGTGTCTATTTTTTTCTGCAAAAAATGTGCTAGGAATATTCTGGTAATAGCAGCTTCTATGTTCCTTTCTATGTCCTTTCTATGTTCTATTGTCCTTTCATATGTTATATAACAATAGAAATACATGAGAATACATTTGACAAATGTCACACAAGTGTGAGAGTGAGATACTAGACAATATATGGCAGCATGTACCAACCAACCTCAATCTTGTGAGCTGTGAGGTGGTCCAATTTAACTGAGAATGACTGGATATGAATTTCATTCATAATTAAAGAAAGAAATATTACAGAACTGCGCTCTATATAAACAGCTGCTAACACCCCTTACCATGGGAATCACATCCAATCCCACTATACTTAGGTATCCAATCAAAAATGAAGGTAAACCAAATATCAAATCAAAATTTTTTTAAAGATTAGGGGTATTGGTGTATTAATCTACACTTCACAAGTCCTTCAAGTTCAAATGTTAAAATGGGGATTAGTCTTCTTTCTAAATTGTCCCATCAAATATCTGGAGTTCATAGTACCTTTTTCAATAATTCTCCAAATTGAAGCTGTGCTCTTTTACCAGATCCTATTGGATTTTAGGTATTATCTGTAGACTCCTCCTTCTTTCTTCTTCTCTTTCTTTTACAGGTCCGGCTGTCCCCCTAAAAAAACAGAGAGAGATTCCTTGTGCAACACCTCAGGTAAGTTTGAGTATAAATATATCAAATCTATACTCACATTGGGGTAGATCCAGAACTACTTTTGCCGTACGTTTACTTGCGTAGCGTATTTTCGTGTGCACACCCCTTGAATGTACGTATTTTGTCAAGATACGCTTTTCAAACCCTACCTTAACTTTTGGCAACGTAACCGCAGTGATCCGCTCACGTACGTATGGGCAACACGGCAACATTGATTATGCCTTCCCCCACACATAGTGATCAGATTTCAGGCCCGTCCATAGACACACCACAGATGTAAGACACAAGCCCAATAAAGACAGACACATCAGAATGAATCACTACACATTTTAGGGTAGAAGAATTCAATTACAAAGGGGAACTCCCAAACCAACACATGAGACCAAATGACTGGATAGAACCAGAGGGTAATTATCCCCCAGGGATGTGATTCATGCTGATGTTGTGTGGATGAAGGATGGTTTTATTGTTATTCATGTCATCAATTTGTGGACCCAGAACAACCCTCATGTTCAGGGGAAGTGGACTTGAGTAAATGTAATCCCATGGATAAAAAGTATAAGAAAATTAAGAGAATAATGGGACAATTGTGAGATGTAAATGTGTCTGGTAAAAACTCAAACTTACCTGGTGTCGCACAAGGAATAGGAATCTCTCTCTTTGTTTTTCCGAGGGAAAAATGTTTATAATGCTGTAGGAGTAAAAATACATAAATATTACATGATTCTAGTGGTTTTTAGCAATTATTTAAAAGCAATACAGATCCAAAACCACAATATTTGAGGGTTATTGGGGAAAAACCAGAACCAAAATCAAAACATGACAAAGATTTAAAACCAAAACCAGAATCAAAACCAAAACACTGGGGGTCCGTGCACATTTTTAGCCCTAAATAATAATAAGGACTACTTAACACAGTAAAGAAATAAAGATACATTTTTTCTATTTCAAATTATAAAAATAGTGAAAAAAAAGATACTTGTTTTACATGCTCACTTATGTTGATGAAATTATTCACTTTGCTTGCTGTATATATGCCCCGTTTGGTAAGTTAGCACTATCAAAACTGTTTTAGCCTTAATGATTTCTAAGCAAATCATTCCTATGTCAGTTTTCTTATTAAACCAAAATAAATTGATTTTTTTTTCTCACATATTCTTTGCTACTGGGTCCTTTGTGATAAATCTTTCTATTTCCCCATTATATTTCTTTGAACTGTTCTTATGAAATGCAAAATAAGTCCACATAATTCTACTGATCATGTACATTGGTAGGGTTACTTATCAAGGGCTATATAATTTTAATTTTGTAATTCAATGCCAAGCTGATTATAATAAACTACTGCCTCCTGTGTTATTTATCATGTTCTTATACAAGACGTTCTTTTTTGTTTGTGGCTCCCACAGGTATTTTTCAAAAATTAGATTTGATTATAGCAATTTATTACTTTCAAAATATTTGAGGGGTGCTAGAGCCACATAAGGACAAAATTTATCAAGTGCCTGAAATACACTGTGCATATAATACATGTTGAAATGTTGATGTATGGGAATATTATGATAAAGTGAGCTCGAGATTGCAGGCATACCTGTCTGAATATCTTTGTCGGAAGCTAAAACATAACCCGTTTAAGCACTTTTAAATTACATTGGATATATATATATATTAATGTATATATTTTATGTGATTTTTGTTCTAAGAAAATAATGTAGTATAGAGGTAGATTATGTTAAAACAGTTTAAACTCATTGATTATATGGAGGAATGTCTTTATCTAGTAACTGGAGAAAATATATTTTAATGATGAAAAAAAATACACTTATAGTCAAATATATTTTTAGATAAGGAATGATTGATTTGTTAATTTAATCACCTTGGATGGGATCCAGACCGTTGTATGAACGACAGCCGAATTCCGCAAGCTGCTAAACTCCATAAGGTGGCTGGGGAAAGTTCCCCTCTGGTAAACGCACGGAGCTCAGGATTCCGTCCCTTTTATTTAATGAAAGGATTATTTTCTTGTTGTATTACATGTTATGGTTTAAGAGAGGGACAGTAATGGGGTGAAAACAAAAACTAGAGTGATACACTGATTAAACGGCCTAAGGTTGACTTATCACTCACACCATTCACTCCTACACTATAAAATAAAAACACAAACAACTTAGTGAACTTTAAAATGGGGCATAGATTTTATTGATTGGAATCGGATGACTATTGATTTGATTAGAACCAATGTGACAGAGACAGCAGGTGGGGCAGTCAGGTGATGACATGAAGCCCCTTTTCTTGGCAACTCCCCAAGGTCATGGATGAGGCAAGGGCACTAACCCCCTTTATATTGTACACTATGGTTATACCGAGGAGGCAGACTGGGACCCAGTCACAGGGCATGGCTTCCTAATTCAACTTGAGAGGTGTGCCTATCCATACCTTATTCCCCTTCCCTTTGCGCCAAATTGACTGCTGATGCTATCACCACTGCTGCCAATCTATGCACCGTCTACCTCGAGAGAGAGAGGGGGAAGGAAGGAAGGAAGTACTGTTATTCGAAAATATCACCATACAGAATGATCCACCCTGCAGAACCACAAAGACTGTGTGATATGACACAGACCCATGAGAAACAAAGGAAACAAGAAATTTTACTATTTAGAGTTAGTATAAAATATAGCAGAAAATATTGACATTGGCTTGTGTCTTATCATATAATACACAGGTTACACAGTGTGTAACTAATACTTCAGCATTTGATGTTACACATGGAATGGCAGGTTATGCAGTAAGATATGAGGAGGCTTGTGTCATATTCTTTACTGGTCTGAGTAAATGATACTGCTGCAATGTTCCCTTTATGTATTGATAGAGCAGCGATATCCTTCGAAGTTAAACTGAGAATTTAAAAAGTTGCTGTGATAAAATGATCCTCGCTTAACTGGGGAAGGGTTTTCCAAGATCCATGACTTACATGCTAATTTGTCTGACAGCCTAAATAAAAAAGTAATCTGATTTCAAATGGTGTGAAGGAACAGAGCCCATTCAAACTGAAGTCCTCCTCAATTCAGAACTTTAAGGTCTGTTATTGTATCACCCAGGATATGAAAAGGGTTTTGATGGCCATGACTTCCCCCCTTTGTAGAAGGAAGATAATGACAAACACTTATTTAAAAATATTTTATCCAAAGGATATTTAAAAAAATAATTAACAAATTAATTCTACTAGTACCACTGATGGTACTGGAACCACTGTCTAGTGGCACTCAGGGCAACTGGGCACAGAGGTATTTTAAGAAATGATGGGGCCCTTGTGCAGGATTTGTACATGCCTCCCCCCCCCCACCTGAGACAGGACTGTCCCGATTCACAGACCTCAAAAGGGGTGGGGCCTAACTGCAATGTAATTTTATTCGAAAATATCACCATACAGAATGATCCACCCTGCAGAACCCCAAAGACTGTGTGATATGACACAGACCCATGAGAAACAAAGGAAACAAGAAATGTTACTATTTAGAGTTAGTATAAACTATAGCATAAAATATTGACATTGGCTTGTGTCTTATCATATAATACGCAGGTTACACAGTGTGTAACTAATACTTCAGCATTTTATGTTACACATGGAATGGCAGGTTATGCAGTAAGATATGAGGAGGCTTGTGTCATATTCTTTACTGGTCTGAGTAAATGATACTGCTGCAATGTTCCCTTTATGTATTGATAGAGCAGCGATATCCTTCGAAGTTAAACTGAGAATTTAAAAAGTTGCTGTGATAAAATGATCCTCGCTTAACTGGGGAAGGGTTTTCCAAGATCCATGACTTACATGCTAATTTGTCTGACAGCCTAAATAAAAAAGTAATCTGATTTCAAATGGTGTGAAGGAACAGAGCCCATTCAAACTGAAGTCCTCCTCAATTCAGAACTTTAAGGTCTGTTATTGTATCACCCAGGATATGAAAAGGGTTTTGATGGCCATGACTTCCCCCCTTTGTAGAAGGAAGATAATGACAAACACTTATTTAAAAATATTTTATCCAAAGGATATTTAAAAAAATAATTAACAAATTAATTCTACTAGTACCACTGATGGTACTGGAACCACTGTCTAGTGGCACTCAGGGCAACTGGGCACAGAGGTATTTTAAGAAATGATGGGGCCCTTGTGCAGGATTTGTACATGCCTCCCCCCCCCCACCTGAGACAGGACTGTCCCGATTCACAGACCTCAAAAGGGGTGGGGCCTAACTGCAATGTAAGCCACACCCCCTTTTCAGCCCACAAATAGGGACAGTCCCACCGCAGGGTAAGGGGGGGGCTTATTCGGCATCTATTTCTTCCCTCCGGGAGATCTTAGAGGAAAATAATAGATGCCGCATGGTTCCCCTTCCCCTGCCAACCCTGGGTGCAGGATGCATGCCACAGGGCCCCCTTTTCTGAGGGGTCCATGTGCACTGCACACCCTGCACCCATTATAGATATACCTATGACTGGGCAGCTTGTCAGGAGGTAACAGCCATACTTGTACTTTAACCAGATGTGATATCATATGGCAGAGGTCATATTTAATAAAGTATCTAGAGGGCTGAAAGGATTATGTAGAAAATGTACTTTAAAGCCACTGCAGAATATGGAGTCTGTTTACTTACCTCTCCGTTTCACTGTGAATGAAGCTGTATCAGGGTGACTTATCTTCACTGTGAGCCTGGCAGCTTCGTTCATAGCATTTACTAATACTCCCC
>WWET01000090.1:475875-489043 GCA_011038615.1 Limnodynastes dumerilii | reverse complement strand
TAAACCCCCCCCCCCCCCCCCCTCCTGCGAGGTTCAGCAATGATCAGCCAGGCTATCGCAGGACCTTTCTTCCATACTTTGTATGCATGTGCAGTGACTGCTTTTGGGGCCATTGAATATTTCAAGTCCCGGCCTGAAAAACATTGCACATGTGTGTTCATGCCGGGACTTTGAAATTGGCAGTTAGCCGCGTCACCCGGACAGATAGGTCCTGTCTTCTTGCTTTTCTTTCGTTTTTTTGGTCCGGATTCACAGTTACCTAGTTTTCTTCTTACATACGTTGTTTTAAGAATTGAGCTACTACGCATGCGTAGTAGCTTATTTACGCTATCTACGTACCGTTCCTGTACGCAGATTGCGTAAACGCGGTCTTTAGTTCATTTTTCAAGGATAGTGCCAGTTTTCGCTTTAAAGCTGGCACTATCTCATGAAAAATGATCTTTATAAATAGACACCTATTTAAGGAAAACATTTTAAAATATATATACACTGCTCAAAAAAATAAAGGGAACCCTTAAACAACACAATGTAACTACAAGTCAATCACACTTCTGTGTAATCAAACTGTCCACTTAGGAAGCAACACTGATTGACAATCAATTTCACATGCTATTGTGCAAATGGAATAGACAACAGTTGGAAATTATAGGCAATTATCAAGAGTCCCCCAATAAAGGAATAGTTCTACAGTTGTTGACCACAGACCACTTCTCAGTACCTATGCTTTCTGGCTGATGTTTTGGTCACTTTTGAATGCTGGCGGTGCTTTCACTCTAGTGGTAGCATGAGAAGGAGTCTACAATCCACACAAGTGGTTCAGGTAGTGCAGCTCATCCAGGATGGCACATCAGTGCGAGCTGTGGCAAGAAGGTTTGCTGTGTCTGTCAGTGTAGTGTCCAGAGCATGGAGGAGCTACCAGGAGACAGGCCAGTACATCAGGAGACGTGGAGGAGGCCGTAGGAGGGCAACAACCCAGCAGCAGGACCACTACCTTCTTGCCACACAAAAGTGTGATTGACTTGTAGTTACATTGGGCCGGATCCAGAACTACGTCCATCTTCCATAGACGGACGTAATTCACTGAACAATAGCTACTGCGCATGCGTAGTAGCTATTGTACGTAATCTGCGTATTGTTTCGATACGTAGATTGCGTATATGCGGTCTAAAAGACGGACGTAGTTCTGGATCCGGACCCATTGTGTTGTTTAAGTGTTCCCTTTATTTTTTTGAGCAGTGTATATATATGTTTACATGATATGCAAAATGTTACTTGAACTGATTCCATAGTGGGTAACTGAAACTCCCCCAAAAAAGGTTGAGAACCGTTGCTTATAAGAATATAGAATTTAAAAAAACAAAAAAAAACAAAAAAATAAACAAGCCCATTAACATAAAAGTGCATCTGCTTGCACAATAAACGTCTTAATTCTTTATTTGCTTGCGCAGTATATGGAACTCAGTGTAATGCAGTTAATAAGTTACAATAAAATAAAAGTGTTTCACTACTGCCAAATAATTAAATTTATAAGAATATTGGGGTAAAAAACACTAAATACTACATGTACTGAATCCCTTGGATACCCTGTGGGCTGTCGTCAGTCTTGTTAAGAATGGATTATATGTCAGGAATATGTATGGTGTATTGAAATAAGCACTGTGCATATTTTTTAAATCTGGTACAAAAATGAATCCACGTAGACCAATTTTAATAGCTCGAAATGAGTCATAATTCTTGTTAACAATACAGTTATTTTTGAAATTTCCAGCAGCAGTGGTCTCTCTCTATTTTTTCTTTATTTTCCTTATTGAAATTAAATGATATGCCTTAGGTGTCTCATTCATCATTGCTAAAGGAACTAGGCTTTTATCGAGGAGTTCCTGAATTTTTATCCCTATACATAATGTATTTTCATCCAGTTTAATAGATGCATTTTGTCCCTGTGCATTTTTAAACACATTCTCTGTGTGTTCACATATTTTAGGTCACTAAAGTTTTATTAGAATTTGGAGTATATTTTTCACTGTTTGCCGCAATTGATAGCACACATATTGTGGTGTGTGTCTTCCGTTTAAAAAATAAAACGCTAGCTTTTGGTAAAACCCTGTTGCTATTTATAAGGGACCATCATTTATTTTTTATTTTCTGTATATATCTATGTTGTGACCGGTTGCATTCTCCGCCTACAAAATCTGATTTCCGAAAAAGGGACATCAGAAAGTTCCTTTTCGGATGTCCCTTTTTTAAATACTTACCATTTTCTAAAAAAAAATTCAGAATGGGTGAGTATGCCGTTCGGCAAACTTCACCCATTCACCTTCGGAGAAGTCCGATTTCCCTCCGCCGCATCTCCGCCGCTATCGCCCAGACAGGTGAGTAAACTCTCTGTGCTGGGTGGGGAGGGTTAGGGTCAGGCTGTAGGGGAGCAAGGGTTAGGGTCAGGCTGCAGGGAAGGGAGGGTTAAGGTCAGGCTTCGTGAAATGGAGGGTTAGGGTTAGGCTGCAGGGGCGGGAGGGCTAGGGCCAGGCTGTAGGGGAGCGAGGGTTAGGGTCAGGCTTTGTGAGATGGAGGGTTAGGGTTAGACTGCAGGGGAGGGAGGGCTAGGTCAGGCTGCAAGCAAGGGAGGGTTAGGGTCAGGTTGCCAGGAAAGGAAGGTTAGGGTAGTGAGAGGGGAGGGTTACGGTAAGAATTAGGGAAAGGAGTGGGGGGACTATTTTTCCTTACCATTTCAGAGCACGGAGCTTTCGGTGCTCCGTGGATCGATTGCTATGCCTCATTGAGACATATGCAATCGAAATCCCAACCAGTTCGCAACTGGCTGGGAGGAAACGTCCGTTTCGAAATTGGGCCGTTCTGCCCGGAGCCCCACACCCTGTTGTGACTTTGGGCCATACCCAGATTTTAGATTTTCTACCAATTTCCATGAATCTCAAATAGATTGCGGCTGTATTTCTGAACAGACAGAACCAGCCGGAAGTTGTGGGGCCCAGCGCATGAGCCCCCCCTATGTGATTTCACATGCCGTGATGTCACCTATTGGTGGAGAGTGGCTGATGCACAGTAAAGTCTCTCTCTGTGCATCGTCCTACAGCAGCAGGTATCGATGGTTGGAGACTGACAGTGACAGTGGCCCGCTCTTTGTCTGGCCTGGGACAAACATCTCTGTAGTCTTTCCCTGATGGCAGCTTTGCTACCCAGTCAGAATACATAAAATCCCTCTGAGAAAGGTGCTAGGTTGAGTTTACAAATTGGCATTAACTTGATGTGCAGCATAGATATTCCTTCCCTGCATATCCATCCAGCCTCATCTGTACTACCAGGGCCAGATTTACTAAGCTGCAGGTTTGGAAAAGTAAAGATGTTGCCCATAGCAACCAGAGATGGAAGCAGATAGACCATGGCTTGCCAAGACCAGGACCGGGCACGCTTTTTAATCGGGCCATTTTCTGTATACACAACTGGCTATCTGATGCACTGGAGTGGAATGGCTGACCCAATGGGGGCAGCGAGGACAGGGAATCCACAGATCCCATGGTGCCCCTGTAGCAGGTAGGCCCAAATCTCTGGATAGTGCTCAGGGATCCACTAAGGGGTCGGGACAAAAATCCATAGGAGTATAATTTAGAAATCTTACTGAAAGAGATTGAATTCCAGAACTAAAGAGGAAAGATTTAAGATATTTATAAATAGTGAGCGCAGAGCCCTATTTTAAGTTGCCGGCCTCTGGAAGCCGCAAAATTCAAGTGACTGCAATACGAATGCGCCAGATCGAAGAAAGGCGCAGTGCAAATTTACCAGCCCCCGTCCCCCATCCCTATGCAGATTTAGAGTTCTGAATGCAGTGAAAACTATTCTTAATATCTGGTCAGCTGCCATAAAGTCAAAAGCCTGTTCCTGTAGTCATTCACTCATTCATTCATTCACTTACTCATTCATTCACTCATTCACTTATTCATTCATTCATTCATTCATTCATTCATTCATTCACTTATTCATTCATTCATTCATTCATTCATTCACTTACTCATTCATTCACTCCTTAATGTCCCTTGTTCTTTTTTTCAACAAGTTCTACAGTCCACCACTTAACATTGGGCCAGATCCAGAACAGCGCTTGTGAGCAAATTTACGCGTGGCGGAGACTTAAAATGGCATTTTAGTAAGTACTGCGCATGCGCACCATATAAAATACGCTCCGTAACGTAGTGTAAATGTGAACGTATGGGCCATTCACGTATGTGTCACATAAATCCTTACGTGTGGGCGTGCCAATTTTACGTGAGTTTAAAATACGTCTGAAATACGCTATGTAGGCGGGGTTTTGCATTTAAAGTGTACAGTATGGGCGTGCTTAGCTGCGTAAATACGTGTTGTGGATGACTTCGGTTACGTGGGCAAAAGTTAAGGTAGGGTTTGGAAAGCGGATCTCGGACAAAATACGTACATTCAAGGGGTGTGCCAAGGGGAGTGTATAGAAGGTATGCACGCGTAAATACACTACGTGAGGAAACGGATTGGAGTTCTGGATCCACCCCATTGTCCCTATATTCATTCATTCGTTCAATCATTCATTCGTTCAATCAATCATTCATTCATGCCGCCTGTTCTTTCATTCATTCATTCATTCATTCATTCATTCATGCCCCTGTTCTCTTTTTTAACAAGTTCTAAAGTTGAAGTTGCTGAACTGTTACCTTGGCACTTTCATAAAGATTTCCATTTTCCTGCCCACTAGAGCTCTGTGATGTCACTGGCTAATACCATATAAAATTGATTACGAAGATCAACATTTCAGTTTTAAAATATCTTTTGGGTGTAATGTGAATTGGAAGCAGATTGCATCGGCATATTTGCCACTTTCTTGACAATAAAATAGTGTCACTTATATTGTCCCTCGTTAAGATTTTCAGCGTGTGTTTTTACAAAAATCAATCTGGTAATGTTCAGCACTTAAAGTTAAGACCTAATAAAGAAAAATTGCAAAGGGGTCTTAAAATTTTGCCGACACCAAAAGAAAAATCCAGCAAGAGGTAAAAAAGAGAGGGAGAGAGATAGAGAGAGATATTGCTGAAATGGACCTGATCGCTGGGATTTGCAAGCAAATGACATAAATGTGAAAGAGAGAAGTTGATGCAAAATGGCGGCTTACTGATTTTGATGAACGTCCATGCAGTCAGATTGCAGCCTTATTTTAAACTATTTCCAAATCCAGTTTTTAACATATGTCATTAGTCCCGCACATATTTTACTATGTATACCCTCTGCCACCTGTTATCACTCATGGTTAAAATACAAATACTTCTGGATATTGTAACTCTTTGTAACGTAGCCTGGATACCCCGTGTACCACCAGACAATGGTTCTCGAATCAGCCTTGTGGCCAGATTTACTAAGCTGCGGGTTTGGAAAAGTGGAGATGTTGCCCATAGCAACCAATCAGATTCTAGCTAACATTCTCTAGTATGTAATGTGAAAATTAAGAGCTAGAATCTGATTGGTTGCTATGGGCAACATCTCCACTTTTCCAAACCCGCAGCTTAGTAAATCTGGCCCTTGGAGTAGACTTTGAATAATACCCTTTTAGGACCGGATCCAGATATAAATATATAGGTTTTTCTCTCCCTAATCGTTAAGGAGTTCATATTGTGCTTAAGCAGGTTGTTTGGGTGTCTAGTACATCAACAATGGAGAATGCAGCCAGACAGAGCTAACAAATGATTTAACAATTCAGGACCAGAGACTTTTATGTGATTGTTTTCTATAAGTAAACACAAATAATGTGAAGGTTTAAGTGAGAACCATAAATGCACCCAGTGCTGGTACTAGGTCTCTTTACTCCCTAGTCAAAGCTTCAGCCAATAGCCTTCCCTCTTCCCATGGTCACTCTTTAGCATTTCTTACTTGTACTGCTATAAAAGCACAGGATATCAACTGAGTCCAGCTCAGATGATGCCCTGCAGAGTCGCATACAATACCTGCTCAGCTGTCATGTCCCAGGGGTCACAGCTAAATTGCAGAGCAGGTAAAGTAGGTGGCGCTGCAGGGGATTATGTGAAAAATGTTACTCACAACTGGCGCAGGTGCACTAAAAGGACTGCTGTCTTTTAAATTACCAAATACGTTCCACACGTATTATAATCAACAGAAAGAAAGAAAAAAAGGGGTCAAATAAATGGGTGCAAAACAAGTGACAAGGGGCCTGATCCAGCACTACGAAAATTCGCACGACAGGCGAATGCGTATGTTCGACCGTGCGAATAACCATACACGCCCCTAACACTCCCATAGTAAAGTACCTGCATACGACGCCTATACCCTACACTGGGTACGACCGTCGGCCGTACGAAAATTCGCACAAAATACGCTGAGCGTACGGGCTTAGCACGCCCATACTGTACAATTTAAATGGCTATCCCCGCCTCCCTGTAGTAAAACGGGCGCCCAGCCGACCATCGTACTGAACGAACGCCCCGCGAGCGAAAAATACGCTCACAATACGCCCGCTATTCGCTCATGACGCCCGGGCGACCGGAAGCTGTCATACTGGGCATGCGCGTTGCGAATTTTTTCACGAATTTTCGCATACGCTCGTCGTACGCTCGCTTGCGGTCGTTGCTCTGGATCAGGCCCAAGGTGAATAAATTATTTAACATGTATCAAAAAGTGTACTGGAACCATATAAAACTAAAAATACTTTAACCGCAAAAATGAGTAAGAAAAATATAAGTGAAAATCAACAGGATGACTCCCTGATGATAAGTACCAAACAAAAAAATAAACTATAGCAAGAGTCAATTAACGGAACTTGAAAGTCTTGATTTGATGTAGATTGTTTGCAGATTCACCTCTTAGGTCTCCGTCAAGATCTTTATATAAATGTAAAAGGGGGAAATGTTGTTCCGATCTGGAAGAGAAAACAAGCAGCTCTTCCTCTAATGAGGTTATCAGCAGTTTTTCTCTTGTTTAAATATGGGGAAAGAACAGAAAGACTTCCAATGTGTAAAATCAGATTTGTACAATTTATTTGACAGTGGTAAAAACAATAGTTAAATAAACACATAAAGTAATAAATGATAAAACAAAACATATATATAAATAAATACCCCCCAGGAAGGAAACCCTGTACCGGAGATTAGAAAACCTGGATGCACCAAATATAAAACACAGGATTGATGCCACTGAATAAATGCTGTCTTACCGAGGGAACTTCAACCACTGCATGAAAATGTCGCCCGCTAACGCGTTTCGACACAAAGGTCTTTATCAAGTTCCATTAATTGACTCTTGCTATAGTTTATTTTTTGTTTGGTAGTTATCATCTGGGAGTCATCTTTTTGATTTTCACTAATTTTTGTGCTGCAGGGGATTAGCTGAGTCGTGGCTTGTGTACCACACATTGGTCATCAGCATTAGGGTACCAGACTATCTCTGTGTCGTTCCAAACCTGACTATAGGCAGCTGACAAAACCTGACTTCCATACAGGCTCCAAGAATCTTCCTGTGAAACTTGTTAACCATGTTGTCCCTGCTTAAAATGTGGATGTCGAAGAAGTCTCAACAATACAAAGTGAAAAATGGAAAATGAAACCACTTGGCTGACATTCATACACTTAACATTAGGCTGACAGTGTATAAATGTTCACAAAAGTGAGGTTGACAGGGTTGTGTTGTTGATAACACTAAGATTGACACTATTGTTATGCCGACCTAAGCGTTGTATGTATGAATATGTCCTACAATGCCTATAGTCTAACCCAAACTCTAACCTTAAACATAACCTTAACCTTAAACCTAACTGTAACCCTTTAGTGTTGCAGACATGAATATGTCCTACAACGTCCACATGCAAACCCAAACCCTAACCTTAACCTTAATCCTAACCCTAACTATAAAGCTAATCCTAACCTTGAACCTAACTCTAATTATAAATCTAATCCTAACCTTGAACCTAACCCTAACTATAAACCTAATCCTTACTTTAAACCTAACCCTGACCATAATATAAATTTGAGCACTCATCTGTAAGTGGCGCATACCAGTCAAGTTTAGAATCGTCGAACAGATGTCAATCCCCCGTTCATCGAGTGGGTAAGCTTAAAACCATTGACCGTATAAACGTCGTCAAAAAATTAGTTGACAGGGTTGTGTTGTTGACAACACTTTAGTGTTTAGTGTTGCCGACATGAAAATGCCTTACAACGTCCACAGTCAAACCCAAACTCTTAAACCTAACCTTAACCTTGAGCTTAATCATAAACCTAACTATAAACCGAACCCTAACCTTAAATCTAACCTTAACTTTAAACCTAACCCTAACCATAAAGATAACCCTAACTTTAAACCTAACCCTAACTATAAACGTAACCTTAAACCTAACCCTAACTTTAAACCTAACCCCGACCATAACATTAATTTGAGTACTCACCTGTAAATGCATACAAGTCAAGTTTAGAATAGTCGATCAGGTGATCCATATTGTCTCTGGGCTATGTTCATCTACCCCTTTTTCTCCCCCATAAAAACCCCTCCAAATGCCGGCGGTCACAGCGGCTATTTGCTTTCGTGTTTGCTTCGCAGTAGTTGTGCACACACTTTTTCAGTATGAATATACATACTACATCATTGGGCATACGCTCAAGTCCGGACCAGGCCCAGGGCATCCAAAATTCTATTTTTTTTTCCTGCGCCTTTAATGGAGAAAATAGCTTAAAATATTTCAGGGAGAACCTGATTTTCTCTTTTTTATACACCAAATAATTATTGCGGCTATCACATTTTTCTTAAATGATCACATCCTTTAAAGAGTGTGAAATGATAATTAGAAGATAGTTATAGAAAATAATTATAATGTATTCTGAATAAATTTCAGGCCAAGCCCAGTAATGTTGTCATTAATCACTGCCTCACTGCAACCATGTATTTGTCCTCATGAAAATACAGAATTAAAGCATTCATTTTTCACAAATTGATACTGAGAGGAGTTCCCACCCCTAGTTCTGGAGTATGCAAATGAGCGTCGTTATGGAAGTATGCAACCATAGAGAAGGTGCGATCCCGGGCAAAGAAGAGTCAGGGATTTAACTGTTTCTGGAGTCCAGTTTTACGGATCTCTACAATGTATTGAATTTGAGGAGCCAATTCCTAGAGCCCTTCACTTATAGGAACCACCTTTCTCGTAGAGCGGAATAGACTCGCAGGTACTTGGATACCCCTAGTAAGTACCAGGGGGTGTGAGTCTCTGTTGAGAATACCCCAGGGGCGTTTTAAGAAGTGAGGGGGCCCTTGTGCAAGATATGTACATGCCCCCCTTACACGAGACAGGACTGTCCAGATTCGCGGACCTCAATAGGGATGGGGTCTAACTGTGCTGTAATCCTCGCCCCTTTTTCGGCCCGCGAATTGGGACAGCCCTACTGCAGGGGAAGGGGGGCTCATTCCGCATCTATTTCTTCCCTCCGGAAGATCTTGGAGGGAAGAAATAGTTGCTGAATGACCCCCCTTTCCCCCTGTTCTGAGGGGCCTGTGTGAACTGCACACCTTGCACCCATTATAGATACGCCAATGGAATGGCCCTATTTGAAAAGCGCCCTTCTTTACCAGCCAATTCCACAAAGAGACAAAGCAATCGATCATCTGATCTATGAGACACTCAGGTGCTGTGGAAGAAGGCATCAGAGAGATGCTCGGACCAGTCCCCGGGGGGTGCAGGCACAAAATGCAAGTGTGCTCCATACCAGGTGAGGGAGGTGGGCAGCAGAGTGCAAGGCTGGCACTTCTCTAGGGGGTGGGTGACCACCCAGATCACCACCATTCCTTCCCCCTCTATATCCACCATTGGAGGTGGCCAGCATGCGATCCAAAAATCCACACAACTACTGGCGAATTTTTAAGCAATTATGGCACACAGCATACGGGCACACGCCAGCTAACCGCACTGCAGCTTTGTGCCCAAATACATTGTGCAGAGTAGTGCACCGTATATTATTAACATCTTCTAATGCCCCCCAAATTGGGTTTGCGGAGCGTCAGCCATCTGGACTTTGATATGACCTGTGGCTGGCGCAAATGTTTTGTTCCCAGTGAGCATGTCCCTGCACCCCTTCCCACCCTCCACATGGCCCGCACAATGCCTCCTGCTGATACTCGAGTGGCGCTCAGACCGGAATCACCCGTGACTGCGCGCTCCTCATCTCTGAGCATGCGTGACAGAAAAACACACAGAGAAACGTCACGTCAGCTGGCGCACACCCTAGATCGGCCCCTCCGAGAAATAAACAAAAAAGTTGGCCACTATGGACCGTAATCACGCCTAAGAGTGAGTTAGGTGCGGACAGATCCGCAGATAACTCATCCGTCCTGCCCCTACCCCAGCCCCCGTTTTTAGGTACCTTATTGCACTTACGAGTGCCATAGGGCTACCATATCTTAAGAAGTAAACTACGCACGGACATTGCCTCTCCCCCACAGCCCTCTCCACCCTCCCCGGCTAATCTAAATCCCTCCCCCCCTCACACTTCTACCTAAACACTCCCTGAGGCGGCATTACGCAGTCTTTAAAGAGCGCACAGAGGCAATCTACCTACCTACCTAGCACGTAGATGCGTAACTGACCTACAACACCTACGTAGTAGGTCATTTCGTAAATATACACACCTAGCATCAGCTTCTTAGGAGTGAATATGTTCCTATGTTGTGTTGTAAATAAACCAATTTGGTCTTTTATATTTAGTCCTCTCTCAGTATAATCTATAAATTCACTTTTCGCCATAAAAACCCAGGTAAATATTAATGCAATGTAAAACAATATAAAGGATTGATTTTCTTTTTAAACGTTTAATCATTGTATTTTTTTTTTGTAATCGGGCTACAAAACCCTCTCATCTGTGTTACTGCAGGTCCCCAGTGTGATGGCTGCAAGCTCGGCTTCAAACAAGACACATTCGGCCAGGAAAGCTGTATACAATGCACGTGCCACGCTTATGGCGCCATCAATCAATTTTGCAATCCAAGAAGTGGACAATGTAAATGCAGAAAGAATGTCAGCGGCCTTAACTGTGACACCTGTATTGACAACTATTATGGGTTGGATGCTGACGGTTGTAAACCCTGCGAGTGTGACACAGAAGGGATTATCCCTGGGACAGTTTGTGATGCTGTGACAGGACAATGTGTTTGTCAGCCTAATATTGGTGGAAGGCAGTGCAATGAATGCATAGATGGCTACTACAAATCCAGACAGGATGGCTCTGTGTCCTGCCTGTCCTGCCAGTGTGATAGATCAGGAGCAGTAAACGGCTCTCAGACTTGTGACAAGTTAACAGGGCAGTGTGCGTGCAAGGCCTTCGTAACAGGCCAGCATTGCAGCGTCTGCATCGCACACACGTTCAATCTGACTGGGGAGAACGCGCTGGGCTGTCACAACTGTGATTGTGACCTTTATGGAACGTTGGCAAGTACAGTGTGTGACCCAATCAATGGACATTGTAGATGTCTGTCCAATTACCACGGGAGAAGGTGCAACATGTGTAAGCCTGGTAAGTGATTGCAGAGGTTGGACTCAGTGCTGCTTCCTAGTACAATCTTTTGTGTGACTGTTGTTGTGTGACGCGTCGGATGGTGGAAGCTTGCAGACGGAGTTAACCCCCCCATAGAGCCGTAACTAGAAATTTTAGCACCAGGGGCAAAAATAAAAAATGGTCCCCTCATACCCTGAATTCCAAGCCAATGTAACCATAAATATCAACTCACTGGTGCCCCCTTAAGATTTGCGCACTGGGCAGCCACCCCTATCGCACACCCCTAGTTACGGTTATCTCCCCCACCATGTTTGCCAGTCTGCTATGGGGCTTTCTCTACTTCCATCCCTGATGCCCCCCTGAGTTCATTATACTACCCCACAGTTCCCCCAGTCCCTACTAATTCTTTTAGTAATCCCCCTAATCAACCCTAGCAAAAGAAATCTTGAGGCCTGTTACACTCATATTTTTGGACCCCCCCCCTATCCCTCCTCAATAGGTAAAACCAAAAAAAAGCAGAAGCTAAAATGCAACAAGTCAGGTCTAGGTTATGTTAGGCAGGGTATGTTAGGCTAGGCTCACATGCTAGATAAAGCAGGGTTGCTGACTTTTTAAATATTCTCTCTGGGAGAACCCAAAGGGAAGCCATAGATTTTTGCAAGGAGGTGGGGTTTAATGACACAATTTATGCAAATCCTGTTAAGCCCCACCCCTGTCAATCACTCCTGTAATCTCTAGTCGATGGGTGGGGCTTGATGACATCATCAAGTCCTGCCCATGCCTAGTAACTCTAGGGATTACAATAGATATTGATAGCTGGTGGGGCTCGAGGGAGCTTTTCCGGCTATTCCGGGATACCGGGAGAACTGCCCAAATATCGGGAGTCTCCTGGATCTTCCGGGAGAGTCGGCAACCCTGAGATAAAGTCTAGAAACAACTGGTAACTTAAATATCAGAATTCTCTGTGTCCCTGATATTTAATGAGAGAAACAGCCAATCAGCTGAAGCAGAAACTAAAGTCTCCCAGCTGCCTAGCAACAGCCAGAACTGCTGAATTCATTGCTGCAGAGTGAGCAAATCCTTTGCTGCCTAGCAATAGCTGCCTACTAGGCTCACAGTTCTCGGCAGTGACAGCAGTTTCCTAGCTGCCTAACAACAGCCAGGATCCTGCTAGAGCCGCCGGGGTGAGCATCTGCAATCAGCGCAGCAACTCCTAACGATTACACAAGTTAAGTGGGCTGCCGGGACCTGGGTTCAGAGATGGATTGTGGAGGCCCCTTCAAACCCTAAGGCCTGGGACAGCTGTCTCCTTGTTTCCCCCTGTTGCTGGGCCTGCCCCTAGTTCCTAATATACCAAACAAAGGGCCCCCAGTTCATGTTATACCACCCTGAAGCTGGGAATGCATACCCTCTAACATTTTTTAATGGAATATAGGTACACCTGGGAAGGGTGTGTCAGTGAAGGGGGTGTGGCTTGTCCCGTGAAGGGACGTGGCTTTTGTGTGCTCTCATTTGCATGTATAATAAGGTGTATGATAGTATCACAGGAGAGGGTCCTGTTACTATAGTATCACAGGAGAGGGTCCTGTCACTATAGTATCACAGGAGAGGGTCCTGTCACTATAGTATCACCGGAGAGGGTCCTGTCACTA
>WWET01000090.1:460523-472198 GCA_011038615.1 Limnodynastes dumerilii | reverse complement strand
TATTACACTGTTATTTATCACCTCTCATCTCTAATACTATTATATTATTACACAGACACTGACCAGCGTTGATATCACACTGTTATTTATCACCTCTCATCTCTCATACTATCATATTATTATATTATTACACAGATACTGACCAGCGTTACTATTACACTGTTATTTATCACCTCTCATCTCTATTACATTATTATTTTATTACACAGATACTGATTAGCGTTACTATTACACTGTTATTTATCACCTCTCATCTCTATTACATTATTATTATTATATTATTATTATTACATAGATACTGTTTAGCGTTACTATTACACTGTTATTTATCTTCTCTCTTCTCTAATACTATTATATTATTACACAGATACTGACCAGCGTTACTATTACACTGTTATTTAGACTTCGCAATCTACGTCGATTTTACGCATGGAAGTCCATTAGGCACGGACTTGTGAATCGCACATGGGAAGATCCGCACAGAGGGGCGTGTTTATAATCCGTCCAGAGCAAAATCGCGGTTAGTTAGATACGCACGTACGGAGGCATTGCACGCTCGGAAATGCACAGTTAAAGATAAGGGTGTTCGAGGCACTCCTAAGTCACCGACAACACATCCGTGTGAGGGGAGTGTTATGGGTGGTGCCTTGCAACGTCCGTGCGTATAATTGCAAATCTTTCACTGACGGCCCTTCATTTCAAGCTCCTTCTTAAGTCTGGATTCAGCCCTTGGTCAGGGTCATTGCTATGTCAGACAGGCCCAGGAGGAATCAGAGATGTACACAGATTGCAGTGTAGATGCTTGCGACTGCGATTGGGATGCAGTTGCCGCTTAAAAAGGCTTATTTCCGACAGCGGTGTCGCAGATGTATCCGTGTCAGAAATAGCGGTAATACAGAATATTTCATATTAAGAATAGGTAAAATGGCCGTATCTGACAACAACCTGTTCCCAATAGTGACTAGGGGCCTGATCCAGACCTACGCTTTTGTGCGTAGCGTATTGTCGCCGAACGTATCACCGATGCACGGCAATAGACACTCCCCTTGCTCGTACCTAGTTTAGCTTCCATACACTCGGCAAACCCTACCCTAACTTTTGTGTTCATTCCCGCGGCCGTCCGTACATTCATTGCGTATTAACGATGCTTAGCACACCCATACTGTACAATTTAATTGCCTCACCCCACCTATATTCCTTAACTCCAGCGTCCATACCAAAGTCATACTATAAACACGCCCCTTTGTCGGTAAAAACGCAAAGTATATGGACATCCGAAACGCCGCTACAAAAATCAGTGTTTTACTACCGGAAGTTGTCACCAGGCGCATTTGCGGTGCATTTTTTCTGCTGAATTTATGCTTACGATCAGCGTTAGCTCGCAAGCGTGCGTTGTTCTGGATCAGGTCCTAGGTTAGGGTTAGGCAGCAGATCTTGGAGGATTAAGGTTAGACAAGTAGAAGGGAAAGGTTAGGGTTATACTGCAGAACAGGGAGGGTTAGGGTTATATGGCAGGACAGGAAGGGTTAAAGTTAGGTTCACTAGAAGGAGAAAATTAGGGTAATGTAATGCAGCACCACAGGGAGGGTTAGGGTTATTCTGCGGAACAGGAAAGGGTTAAGCTCAGGCTGCTATAAGAGGAAGGATAGGGTTTGGTTGTGGGACAGAGACTTCTGTACTTATTAGCCAATCAGCTGTGTAAAACATGCGACAGGCAAGTTAGACAGCACTAACAGTCACATTATGAGCGCTGAGCATTATTTATAAATAACTTCCTAGCAGGATTTATGGATGGGAGTTATGTTATTTACGAACAGTGCGCAGTGGGCTCATAATTACGATTGCTGCAAAATCCTAACAACACAAAGATCCGATTCCCAATGGATTCCGACGGAGGGACCGGTTGTGCTTGCAAATGGGAAGGAAGTATTAGTAACATTTTCAGTAGAGGTGGAAATACAAGCGACTGACTTCCGAACCATCGCAATTTTAAGTGAGGGCAGATTGTAAAAGTTAAGGCAGGGTCCTGCGTTTCAATGGGAGCAATGGAAGTGGTTTCCCAAGTACTCACAAAGATGCGTGAACGCAGCAGGGACCAGCTATCAGATCATCGGCGACAAATGAGATCATATCTTAGGATGTCATCTGAAAACAATATGGACCGAATCCAGACTTCCGATACTTCTGTGCTTGGGGCTCTGAGCGGAACGAGAGTGGGTATCCGATGCTGGATACAATAGCTTACCCTTACCTTAAAGCATCCTCACTTAAAATGGGATGCGCTCGCCGATCCCACAAGCCCTATTTACAATATGATACAGCCGCCAATAGTAAATAGTGACAGTGGACCTTGTTCATACTTAAGAAGCAGCTGCTGTTCTTAAAGACTGCACAGAGTAGTTTAGTTAGAAAGAGGCGGCGTAATTCCTCGGGGGAGTGTTTAGGTAGAAGTGGCAAGGGAGGGGGGGATTTAGATTAGCCAGGGAGGCGGGGAGAGGCATTAACCGTGCGTATCTTTATTCTTAAGAAGGAAACTATGCACAGTATCATAAGGTAGCCCTATGTCACTCTTAAGTGCCATATGGTACCTAAAAATAGGGGGCAAGACGAGTGAGTTTGGTGCGGTTCTGTCCGCACCTAACTAACTCTTAAGTGTGAACATGGTCCTGTATCATGTTCGAAATTCTTGCCAATTAGAAATGGGTATGGGTACCTATTTCTAGCCATTACCAATAGCTAAACAAATGCGACGGCTTAGGTTAGAACCTGGGCTTAGGCTGGGGGAGCTCCGGTTGGACTAAGGTTAGGGTTAGGGCTTAAGGGGAAAATTAGGGTTAGACTGCAGGACATGGCTGACCATTATGAAATAGAAATCTTTGCGGCTCTGGAAGCCTCACTACTGCCGCAATACAAGATGAGGACTTCTGGCAATGGCCGTCAGTCACTATTTAACAGTTGTACCATGGTCTTTCGAAAAAGACCGACCATCATACCGGCAAACAACACCCCTTAAAATGGGGAAGAAGCTGACATCTGCATTGTACAGAGGGCGCTTAGCACTGCCCCCTACTCATGTAGCGGAAACCCTTTCTGCTTCCCGCTCCATGCCGCCCCACCATGGGAAATGCTCCCAGGACAGAGCATTTCCTTCACCGGAACGATCGTCTTGCCCAAGTGTTAGATGAAGGGGCACAGTTTGCTTCCCTTTCCTTATACCTGCCGGTGCCCTTAGTGGCGAGAGTTATCAACAAGCGTTACTGCTTATCGTGGGGGACCTATATAATTTTCATAGCGAGTCCCCGTACTGAATACTGTCAGCAGTAGGGACAGCCGAAAGTTGCTTTTCAACTGTCTCTATTTCGAAGGACAATTGGTGATTCATTTTCGGAAGTGCTGTCGTCTGTGATTTAGGGTTAGGCTGTAGGGGGGACTTAGGGTTACGCTGAGGGAGGAAACTTAGGGTTAGGCTACGAGGGACGACAACTTAGGGTTAAGGAGTGGGGTTGCTTATCTTTCGGAGCACCGTGTTCGGTGTTCCTGGGATCGATTGCTATGCATCTTCAAGGCATAAGCAATCGATATGGGAGCGATTGACCCTAACGAAATAGCGGGGATCCACATTCATCATATTTGGGAGTGCTAGAGAATAAACAAGGTGTACTCTTTATCAAGAACATTTTAGAGATACATGAATAAAGAGAAACAGAATTTAACATCATGTAACATTTTATCCTTTTCTTATTTATTTACATTTCTCTGTGTTTTATTTCTACTCCATAAATTTCATTAATAAAAAAATATCTCCACATATAGTAAACACATAAATGATACATACAAAAAACAACAAATCCATATCTATCTACTGTATACACCACATTATTTGTCAAACTACTTTTTCAGGTTTTAACACATGCAAGATAATAAAAATAAAAAAAACACTGTTTAAATAATTTGTTAGGAAGCAAATTGACATTAGAGCTTATGATTTTATGATAATATAATTGTCACCAGAAAAGATACATTCAAATCATGTGTTGAACTTTTAGCCTTTTTAAAGACCCCCGAAAAAAAAACAAAAAAAAATTCCTTCAAAATTTAGCAGCTTTCCTGGCTTAAGAATCAAAATTAAGTGTACTTATAAAATACTCCACATATACTTATAAGCCGCGATGAGTAAAAATGTAAAAGGAATACATTTGGTTCAAGTGAAATTTATAGGCAATTTGTTAAAGTAGAAGTGCACATTAGCAGGTGCATTAGAGGTACATTGGTTTAATATACCACTCAATAACTTGAACAGAGGTTAAAAAAGCAACTTAACCTCCATTAAGTATATTTTTTAAATGTTTTAATTTTAAATTATTTGGGGAGTACAATAATAAATATGACAACAGAATGTGTTTTTTTTTTCTTGATCACCTCGAACCCCCTCCAGTTGAATGTAACCTACTGACATTATAAGCAGCCACTTATTCAGAAGAGACTTTGTATAGACATAGAAGTGATGTCAAGTCAGTAACGTGCCCCTGTCCTTGAGTGCTATAAAGGAAGGTTTATTCCGAGCAGAAGCACTGCGAAATAATCTAATTTAAATATACTGTAACATGCAAAAAATAAAAAAATATCAGTGTCCCTTATATTTGGCAGATTCCTAAATGTTTCCTAATGTTTCTTAAATCTTTCAGACCCCATTTACGCAATCTACGTAAGAAAAAGATACGTAGATTACGTTAATAAATTGCTACGCATGCGCAGTAGAAAAATCGCTAAACACCGGATGTATATGTTATGCGGCCGATACTCTAATTACGGCCCTTAGTCCCCCTGTAGGAATTCTATATCTTGCTTTTTTTTATAAGCACAATACACTCCTTTTTGCAAAATATATTTTGATACATGTGTTGATTGTGTATATTGTGCATTAGGCATCTTTAGGCAAACCGCCTAGTGTCTTTCGGGTCTGCTCCCCAGGCTGTGGATTTTCACTACTGTCCCTAGTGGAGAGTACAGACTTAGCAGGTCACAATCCCAGGAGGCAGCCCCAGGTGTAACTAGGTACTAAATAACCAGATATGAAATAAAGAAACCAAAGAAACAAAATACTACACAGGTTCTAGGAGAATTGTGGAATGGGGGCAACAAGAAAAACAGTGACTTAATGCCAGATAGACAGCAGGCTATAAACACTAAAGAGTACAGATATGAGCAAGAATCTGAAGAAATGGCAAACACAAAGCAGAGGTAACAGAAAACACTAAATGTGAATGCATAAATACATGCATAGTGTACACATGAGGCAGGCAAACCGGAAAAGACAAAATGACCATCAACTTGATTAGTGAGAGGCAGTCCTTTGTACTTGCTGCTCAGGTGCTGATAATAATCCAGGATAGTTTATGTGTGGTCACACCCCACCAGCAGAAAGACTTACAGTACGTAACCTTGCTCATACAATAGTGCGCTCTGTAACCACCACTGTTACATGGGTTACTTACTACGCACACGGAACGTGTAAATTGGTATTTTGCATAAATTTAGGATCTGGTTCAATGTGATGTCCCCGTCAACTAATATAATACTCCGATAACCAGGGACACACTGCCCAATAATCAGGCCACCTTCCCACCACCATGTCCCAATATTAATAGGATCATCCCAAGAGCGATCGGGATGTTCAATGACTGAATTATTGGGTCACTGCATCTTTGCCAGTTTTGTTGGTGTTTCAACAAATCTGTCAACGTCATGAATCAAATGATAATCAGTTTGATCAGCTTATAACCAATTATAATATTATTATAGTATTAAGCTTGTGTTATATTTGGTAACCTCTATGTAGATTTGAAAATAACATTAATGCTTTATAGATGGACAACCAAGAACAATACCATCAGATTTATGCATCACGTGTACTAAACTTGTATTTAAAGAAAAATAGCAAATATTCCTGGTGGACTATTGCTTTTTAATGTATAAAAAGGCACATAACAGTTAAAACAACAATCTAAAAAAAAATCAACAAGGAAATATCTAATGACAGTTAAAATTGACCAAGATAACTATTTAAAAGTGCCCTATATACAGTTGACTTCTAGGAAAATACACAAGCCTGGAATCTGAAGCCAGTAAAATATGTGACTTGCTTTGTCAAACATTTTTTGTTGGCTTTGATATTGTAAACTCCTGTTGAGTGAGTTTGCAAGATGTCACTTTCTTGAAAATTCTGGCAGACGGCTGAATTTCTGGTCGTCTTGTAACGTGGCCAAAAATCTGTATGAAAAGCTGCATTTCCAGAGTTTGTATTTTACTGAAGTACTTTCATTGAAAATATTTTTTTATTTTGAAACATTGTTACTGAAAGTGTCTTTTTAAACACTTGTTTTATTCATTTTTAATTATCAGTACAGAAATGATGTATTTCAATATGTTGTTATGGTCTTAGTGGCTTTTAATGTTTTGTTTTGTTAGTTAATATTTTACATCATAATTGCCAACTTTTGAAGATGAATATCAGGGAAACTAAAGGGGTGTGCCATGTGTTGCAAAATAGGTGTGGCCTGTGAATAACTCCACCTCTGGGAGTGGCTAGCGCTGCCAGGAATATATATATATATATATATATATATATGTTATTATTTTTTATTATTTTTTTGTAAGTTGCCTGAAACATAAATACTATATATTAACACGTGTTTAAACACTTACAGTAGATATATATTCTCATACTACTATATATATTTAAATATAATGCAACTGTTTATGTTAAAATAATGAAATCCTCTCTGCTTTTTTCTCCTAGGGTTTTATTTATCTAGTGACCGGAATATAGGTTGTGAGCCATGTTTTTGCCACCCCAAAGGTTCAATTAATGCCACCTGCAATGATATCAGTGGTCATTGTCATTGTCGGGACCCATCAGTATCTGGAGCCAAATGTGATCAATGCAGTGAATCCTTTTATGGATTCGATTCGGACACTGGAAGGTACGTAAACATGAAGAACTCATCGGCAGAAGGCAATGTCAAAAAATGGTGTGTTTAGGTATTAGAAAGGTGTGTACCGTCACTAGCTGCATCCATAGAGGACATGGTGTGACGTTATGCAGACCCTCCAACATGACCCATTTCATTAGGTACAAAATACTCTGCTCCTGAGCTTCCAACTGCCAGTTACTATGGTAACCACTGTTGTAACACAATTTTTTTTCTTTAAACATCAGTTTATTCATTAAAACCAGGTGAGTGACAGTTGGAAGATCAGGAGCAGAGTATATTGTACCTAATGGAAGGGGTCATGTTGGAGGGTATGCTTATGCAGATATAACAGTGGTGTCTAACATGTATTGGCACCTGTGTACACAACACTATGGGCCTGATGCAGACTTAAGAAGGTGCTTAAAATAAGATAGGAAAGTTTCTCCTGGGCTAAACCATGTTGATTGCAGGGGAGTCATATTTCACCTGTTGCAAGCAATATTAGAGTTGAGAGGTTGCGTTTCTTAGCCCAAGTCTAAATAACAGTGTAATAGTAAAGCTGGTCAGTATCTGTGTGCAGTAAGAAATTCAAAGATATATCTCTACATGCAAAGAATACAATTTACTTAACTCCCCTTGCAATCAGCATGGTTTAGTCCAGGAGAGACTTTCCTCTCTTATTTTAAGCACTTACTTAAGTCTGAATCAGGCCCAACATTCCCAGATTAAGGTAAACCATGGTTGTTTCTTCTCAATTCTTCGTTGTGGGAAATCTCAGAGGGAGGAAAGTGCTTACAGTATGGGGGACGGGGCTTGACAACATGATTTGTGCAAATTATGTCCTGAAGCCCCATCCCCTGTCTATCAACAACTAGTAGTTGTAATTTTACTAAGGATGGGGCGAGCTTTGAAGACACTATTGATGTAATCATGCCCCGCCCATCCCCTATGGCTCACGGTATCAACAGTAAACGTTACTAAGGATGACATCAGGTCCCACCTCATCCTTAGTAAGCCTATGAACGGCAGTTTTGAATAGGCAGGGGGCGTGGCATGAGGGAGTGGCTTATGCAAATCATCACACCCCCCAACATAACCCATTCCATTAGGTACAAAATACTCTTCAGTTTACAACTGTCAGTTACTATGGTAACCACCTTTGTTGAAGAGGCAAATAGTTTTTTAAATATCAGTTAATTCATTTAAAACAGGTGAGTGGCAGTTGGAAGCTCAGGAGCGGATTCAATTGTACCTAATGGAATGGGTCATGTTGGAGGGTCTGAATCATGTCCCATACTCTTGTTTCTCCTGGAAGTATAGGGGCTGATTCAGAGATGCGATTGCGAAAAGATCGCAAATGTACGCACCTTAGGTAAGATCTTACCCTGTTCCAGCCTACTGCATAAACAGCCACTCCCCTTGCTAACAGCGGTGGATCTTAAACTTAGACCACCATTGACTTGCCCTAAGTCTACGCTGTCATTTGGGATCTTAAGTGACGTGGTAGCGTTCATTTAAGATCCTAAGTGTCAGCCCGCGCCCACTTTCCCTCATTTCCCTGCCTCCCCCCGCCCATTTCCATGCAAATCCTTAAGATCTTAAAGATTCGCAGCACTTAAGATCTTAAGTGCTTGCAATCGATTCACACTTACGATCTTAGCGAATTTACGCTCCTAACCACTACGTACATGGCGTTTCCTAACCGCTACGTAGACGGCGTTGCACTATTACTACGCATGCGCAGTTTTGCGAATTTTCTAGGATCTTAAATATACGCTCCTAAGTGCCGTGGAAATCGTATCTCTGAATCAGGCCCATAGTAGCTGCTCTGCACATAATGTCGGTCATTTCATCTATTTATGTACCTTCTTATCACAGCATTGTCAGATATCTGTGTCTCTACAGTAGGGGGCAGCAGGGAGGTGCTCATGGACCCTAAACCTGATGGCCACCATAGAACATAGACAAGCCGCCACTGCCCTACAGCATCACTTACTTGTACTGTTTCGCCATTTGTCACTTCCCTGACAGCGTTTCAAGTAAGCTCCGCTAATGGGTTTTAGCTGAGCTGCGGCGGCTTGTGTGTTCAGGAGTGAAGGCTCAGACGATTTTCTACATCGGTGCTTACTTGTACTGCTTAGCCAATCAGCTGTCAGGGATATGACAGCTGAGTAGCTGAGCAGATAAAATAAGTGCTGCCACAGGGGATCAGCTGATTAGTTTTGTACTATGCAGGAGCCATTGCTTGGTTGATCCCTTGGGCCTTCAAAGCAGTAGAAGTAATCAATGCTAAATGTGGTGGAGGAAAGGACAACAGGGTTGAATCTTTGCCTAGAGTGAAAGAAGGGAAAAATTTGCCATGTATTGCCTGTGCTCTCTGTGTGTCGCCAACTGGACTATGAAAGGGGCACATCACCGTGACCCCTAGATACTTAGCTTAAATATCAGCTACAGAATAAGAATACACAACCTAGCAACACCACATACAACTAACTCACTCTTTTTCTCTCAATTTCAAGAGATTCCCATTAGAGTCTTCTAAAACATCCAAAATAATAACCCTCAGTCCCAATGTCATAAAATCAGGTAAGTGGTTATAATGAACCTTAATTCACACTGGACCTGATTCACACCGAATCTTCTGCTTCTTAGGTGCGGAGATTTGAGAAATGACCTACTATGCATGTATAGTAGGTCATTTACACAATCTACGTGCCAGTTAGGTACGTATATTGCCTCTTTAAAGACGGAGTAGTTTAATAACAAGGAGGTGTGCATATGCTGCTTTGGGGAGTGTTTGGGCTGGATCCAGACTTAAGTAAGTGCTGGAAATTAGTTACTCCTGGGCTAAACCATGTTGATTGCAGGGGAGTCATATTTCATCTGTTGCAAACAGTATTAGAGATGAGAGGTGATGTTTCCTATCCCAAGTCTAAATAACAGTGTGATAGTAACGCTGGTCAGTATCTGTGTGCAGTAAGCAATTCAAAGATATATCCCTGCATGCAAAGAATACAATTACTCTGACTCCCCCTGTAATCAACATGGTTTAGCCCAGGAGTAACTAAGTTCAAGCACTTAACTAGGTCTGGATCCAGCCCTTTAGGTAGAAATGGGGAGGGATTTAGATTAGCCGGGGAGGGCGGGGAAGAGGGGAGGGATTTAGATTAGGGATAAGGGATTTAGATTAGCCGGAGAGGGCAGGGGAGAGGGGAGGGATTTAGATTAGCCAGGTAGGATGGGAGAGGCATTGTCCGTGCTTAGGAAACTACGTACGGTAAGTCTTAAGTGCCATTAGGTACCTAAAAACGGGGGGCGAGTTCAGGGCAGGATGGGTGAGTTAGGGGCAGATCAACGCTTCTGTGCGAATTTACGCATGGCGGACACGTAAAATCGTGTTTTGGTAAGTACTGCGCATGCGCATGACAGATAATACGGTATGCAACATATTGTAAATGTGAGCGTGTGGGGCATTTACGTATTTGCTGCGTGTGGGCGTGCCAATTTTACGTGAAAAGTACGTCTAAAATACGCAATGTAGGCGGGGGTTTTCATTTAAATTGTACAGTATGGGCGTGCTTAGCTGCGTAAACACGTGTTACCCATCTGTACGTGTGCAGACGACAGCGGTTACGTGGGCAAAAGTTAGGGTAGAGTTTGGAAAGCGGAAATCGGTCAAAATACGTACATTCAAGGGGAGTGTATAGAAGGCACGCTCGCGTAAATACGCTACGCTAGTAAACGGTTTACAAGCGGAGTTCTGGATCTACCCCCTTAGGTGCTGATCTGTCCGCACCTTACTCACCCTTAACTGTGGCCAATTTTCTTCATCCAAAATATGAATAATTATTTTCTGCATGTAACAATTCTCTGCAATCTTTTTATTTTTCCTAATTCGTTTTCACCGTGAATATATAGAAAATAAAAAGAAACAAACATGTCCCAACATTGTATAGTATGGTCAAAAAAACAGGGTTGTGACGATAAAATACGGATTTTGCTCTCGCATGTTAAGATTTGTTTGCACGGCTACCGGTAAATAATTGATGTCCAATCTGATCTCAACAGGGATAACCTTAATCCAAAACTGTGGACAATAGCACTGGAGGTGTGATCAGCATAATGTACAGATTGTCCTGGCCTAGTTCACAGGGTCAATTAAGGTATATACAGTATAACATTAGAAAACATCAATATCTATACCTTGTGTCCGCTGTATGTGATCTCTTATCAAAACAGTTTGTTTATTTATTTATTTAGGTTTTTACATAGCGCCAGCAGATTACAATATACAATTTTAACAATCAGTATAACCGAGACTGGGTAGTAATAGACAGACTGGGTGGGTAAGACGGCCCTATAGGACGGTGGGTTTGATACATAAGGGCAAGTGCTTTATATCACACAATGGAACCAGCCAGGGTGTATGGTAACAGTGCTCAGTGCTCTGTATGATCAGTCACACAGCAGTGTTACTACCAGGACTGAGGGGATATTACTATGGAGAGAGACAGGGTGTATGGTAACAGTGCTCAGTGATCTGTATGATCAGTCACACAGCAGTGTTACTACCAGGACTGAGGGGATATTACTATGGAGAGAGACAGGGTGTATGGTAACAGTGCTCAGTGCTCTGTATGATCAGTCACACAGCAGTGTTACTACCAGGACTGAGGGGATATTACTATGGAGAGACAGGGT
>WWET01000090.1:429579-448212 GCA_011038615.1 Limnodynastes dumerilii | reverse complement strand
TATATATATTTATTTATTTTTAACATACATGCACGCACATGCACATGTTTCTTGTCTTTATGCTCTTCCTTAGAACCCTGATGATAGCAGTTGAGCTCCTTTGCACCTGAATATAGGGTCACTTACCTCTTAGCTGATTCTCACTTTTCCTTCTTTCTTCCTTCCTTCAGGCGTATGGAGGAGGACAAAAAATTGTAACTCATATCCCCCCATACACACACACACACACACACACACACACACATTTTTCTACATATACATCAAATATTTAGATATATATCTACACACATAAATTTAGTTGCATGCATTAGATTGACATAACATACATAATAGCACACACACACACTACATGCATTATATCACACACACACCATAGATGTATCACATCACACATACTTTTTAGCAGAGATGTGCACACTGCAGACGCTGAGGTGGACAGGAAGGAGGAAATGGAGGAATTGGGGGCGGTGCATAGCTTTAGCAGCCAATGAGGAAGTAGCACAATGATCTCAGCTTTGATTGGTCAGGTCAACCGCTGGCACTGGAGAAAACTTTGAAAATCTCTGCGGAGCAGCAGGAGATTCATCAGCTGATAGTGTCACTGCGCTCACCCTCTCCTCGCGCTCTGGAGATTCATCAGCTGATAGTGTCACTGCGCTCACCCTCTCCTCGCGCTCTGGAGATTCATCAGCTGATAGTGTCACTGCGCTCACCCTCTCCTCGCGCTCTGGAGATTCATCAGCTGATAGTGTCACTGCGCTCACCCTCTCCTCGCGCTCTGGAGATTCATCAGCTGATAGTGTCACTGCTCTCACCCTCTCCTCGCGCTCTGGAGATTCATCAGCTGATAGTGTCATTGCGCTCACCCTCTCCTCCCGCTCTGGGCAGTGGCACCGCTTCCACCACCCTAGTTACAGCCCTGGTGTCCTGGGCAGGACTGAGAGGAGGCATGGGGCTATCCTGGGCCCCCTCTCTGTCCAGGCCCGGGACACTAGGCCCAGCTGACCCCCCACCTGATGGCGGCCCTGTGGCTAAATATCAGCTCTGAGTAGCAGGGGGATGAGCGGCGGCGCCTATCCAGCATGGCGCCTGGATGCGCTGCATCCCCCCGGCGGAGTGCATCGCATCGGCTCTGGGTATGGTTTTTTTCGTTGTTCTGACCTATGCAATTATCAGGTCGATCTTTCAATTCACAGCCATTGGGAATGATATTGGATCATCTCAGATCTGCTTGTAATTGGATATAGTGTGTACACAGGAATTGACTGCTCATCGGGACTTGGAATCATCACTGACTTTGGAATAACCATGGCAGCTAAAGTATTATTGCATAGGTGTGTACCCGACTTAAGTATCAGGGACCATTTCCCAACTTTGGATCAGCCCCAAAATCTCCTGTAAGCATACTTAGTATTTTTTAGGCGTTTTTTTTTTTCATTTAATCAAATTGGAATTGTATTCTAAAACCTTTACCAGTTTGTTAACATCCACAGGGAAACATGTCACCTACCTACCATTACCATCTATCAAAGTTAATAACAGAACTATGCACCTAGTTATTAAAATTTTAGTTGTTATTCTCAAACTCTGGATGCGCCCCCCAGTGGTGGATACATCATCAGCAACTGGGATTTTCCTCATACCATATAACAGCTGGACGTGACTTATAAACGGATGTGGTTTGCCAGTCCAATGATCTGATTTTTGATAGCGAACAGGATGGCATTACAATGCGGACAGTGTTCACTGATCGACTATTTTCGTTCCTGCGACTCTTGTCTGATTGAATATTGTAATGATGACACGTTTGTTTGAATTTACAATAATCCAATCGTAACCCTGCCCTTAAACAAAGGGCCGCCTTTAGAATTTCTAGGGCCTGGGACACACCAGTCGGACCCGCCCCTTATGTGATGTCATCGGTGATATCATATAGGCGGGGCATCACAGACCTATGTTACCATTTGGCCGATGCACAGAAAGGAATTCTTCCCTGCGCATTGGTCCTGTAATGATAGCGGGCCTCCATCAGCTGCTGGCACAGGACAGAAGCCCTGGCTGTCCCCTCCTGATGGCGGCCCTGCCTAACCCTAACCCTAATTCCTATCCCAGGACCTGATCCAGGCCTCCATGCGTATTCCCTAAGCACAGAGGTTTGTAAGTCTACAAGCAAGAGGGAAAAAAAATGCCCCTGTCACTCCCCTCTCATATACCTTAAATTCTCCCCACGAATCTGTGTCCATACCCTCATTGGTATGCCTATCTGCACCCTCTTTGCGGGCAGTAGACATACAGATTTTAAGGAGTGCCCTGTTGGAAGGATCTCCCAGCACACAGAACTGCGTTCTGTACTCTAGGATATCCATTGCACAATATCTGCCCCGGACAGCTGAATTCGGTGTTGGACTGAGACCTGGATCAGACCCCCTAATCCTAATTCCTAACCTTAACCCCTAACCAGGGAAGCAGAGCAGAGAGCAGAGGGACAGCAGTCCAAATTTTTACTTTTGGCAGAGTTCTGGTGCTAAAACATATTTTTTCTACCTTGAAATTGTGACTAAAATGATGCAGCTGTCGGCTGAATTCCTTTGGAAATAGCGTTTGCTGGAACGGCAACAACTTCTCTAATAAACAGATTCCAACCTATCTGCAATCACATTTGTGGGCTTGTTGTGCTTTATGCATTTTGCATGTTTAATGGATTTGCATGTGTTTATGTATGCCAGTAAATCAATAAATATATGATTATTTTATAAGCACATGTCGAGCCAATTTATTTTGAGCAGAGGTTGATTCGGACAGAAATGTATATTTTTTTTTCAGATTCCTTTGATATCTACTCAGAGATTTTGACATTGTTAATTGCTTTATAGATTAAAATAATACCCTTGTGCTACCTTGCGGCGTGCAGCTGTGGTTAAAGTGACTCTGGTGGTGATCAAGGTTGGACGTTTAAGGAAACATCTGGGATAGCAGAAACCTCAACAGCAGCAGAGATCTGGATCTGGTCCTATATTTGGTTCTGAGTATAGGAAGAATGATTTGGACTAAATTAATCTATGTAATAGTTGCTGACAAGATACAGCAGCATGGGGGTGGGGCTTCAGGCAAATCATGCCTGAAACCCCACCCCTGCTTAATCAAAAATGCTGTTCATAGGGTTACTAAGGAAGGGGCAGGACTTGATGGCAACAAGCCCCGTCTATTCTTAGTAATGCTCAGGGCTTGAATTAGTTATTTACATTAAAACACACCCTCAAGCACAGATCTCCCAGGATTCCAGGAGCAATTCACGAATTTCGGGCGTCTCCCGGATTTTCTGGGAGAGTTGGCAATGGCAACTAGGTTCTTAATACAATAGGGGTGATTTTATACCAATACACCTTGTGCATCAGCATATATAATCCTGTCAATTAGACAGAATATTGGTTGGTCCCATAGAATGTCCTCTTATTTATGTTATGTTTCCTTTTAGTATTCTCCCTCCTCTCTAGAAAGTGAGACAGTATTGAATTACGTCACTGGAAATGTTTTATTCTCTTCTTCTTTGTGGGTGCCTATAAGTCAGCGTTGCTTTAGTAGTTTGCATTTGTAAGGTGTATCTCCTCTTATCTCTACAGATGTCAGCCATGCACATGTAATGCTGCTGGAGCCGTTAACACTAGCTGCCACCCTGTGACTGGTCAGTGCTTTTGCAAACAGTTTGTGAAAGGTTTCAGTTGTTCACACTGTGTAGAAGGTGCTAACAGCCTGGACGAGAGCAATCCGTATGGATGCAGTTCAAGTAAGTGAATGTCTCTGCTTCTGTTACATGTTGTATCATGGGTGACATTGATAAAAACTGGCTTGTCAAGGCATGGGCAGGCAGAAATGTCTTTCTCTTTGTCCGTGTATTCTCGAGCCAGTCACGCAATGGAAAAACAATGGACACATACATGTAGAACCTTCCATAAATCAAGAGTGAGGCATACTTTAGGCCTGATAACAGACCCTTACCTGCCCCCCGTTTTTAGGTACCTTATGGCACTTGAGATTGCCATAGGGTTACCTGATCTAACCGTGCGTAGTTTCCTTCTTACATGCGGACAATGCCGCTTCCCGCTACTCCGTACGGTCTTTAAAGTCTGCATGGAGGCAATCTAACTACCTAACTGGTATGTAGATTGTGTAAAAGACCTACTATGCATGCGTGGTAGATCATTTCTGAAGATTACGCGCTTAAGAAGCCAGAGCTTCTTAAGAGTGAATCAGGTCTTTACTCACTAATGTACCAAGCGTTGTATGAAACTTATGCCATTTCAGTAGAAAAGGGCTGTGCTTCCCATCCGCCTATAGGGAAAACGTGCCGGGGGTCTGGATCCGGTCCATAGGCTGGATCCAGAAGTACATTCGGAAGGGGATGCAGTTGATGGTTCAGTCGGCCCTATTTAGAAAGTTATACAGGCGAGGGGAGTGGACGCCCCCAACACTCCCCTCTTTCAGAAGGAGTTATGGACACTTACGTATCCAGAACCCTACCTTGAATTTTACGCATGGAGCCGTGCATAAGTGTTGTTCCCCATCCCCGACCCTCTATTTGCATGCCTTTCCCCGGCATATATAAGTGAAGGGTCTGCTCCTTCATCAGAACTTCTAATGTATGGAACTCAGTTTCGTACGTTAGAGGGCATACGTGTGTTACATCTGCCGCGCACATCCGCTGATGTTACTTGTCAGGGGACTTACGCACTTGACTTGCGTAAGCAAGACCGCCTATAGAAAATGCAGGGGCCTGGGACGCACCTGACCCGATGTTTGGAGAAGCCTTTGATAAAAACCTTGACCGTCTGTACAAGACCCATTATTTGCATGTGCTTTTGGAGCTCCAAATTCCATAAAGTACACAAACCATATCCTATTATCACTGACTGCTTCATTATTCATATCTCCAGAATCCATTGAAATCCTTCCCACACGTAGCATTCCTTGTTGAACCATTGTGTTTGCAGCCTGGAGCCAAGGAACGAGAAGGAGAATGTAGGAGGAGGCGGAACGTTAAACGCTTTCCTTAAACCTGAGCAGCCTGTGCATGACATATGTAAATAATATTTAAATGAAGGCATAGTGCGTGATGTCAAGCTATATGTATGCAAGTGGACTGAAAGGAATCATGGGAATTGGCAATATATTATCAATAAGATGTATATAGAAAAATAAAACAAAAAAACCCCAATAACCCCAATATTGAATGTAAATGTTTTGGATTGTTCAATATAAATAGTTTAACATATTTCCGATAATAATATTGAGATAATGAGTTATTAAATATTTTTACTTATTTCTGTAGCTCCGTCTCAACAACCCGCTCCGAGAGGAGACATTGTGAACAGCACCACTATTGTTCTGACCTGGGCTCCTCCAGATTTCCCCAACACAAACCATATAAGTTATGTGTTATATAGAGACAGTCTGGAGATCTATCATACCACAGACCAACATCCATTCAGTAAGTAAAGCATGCTGATTATTACAATCTATTATTACTGCCTTAATGTTTCTGTATTGATGAGAGCAATTTATTAGTTGGATAATTTTTAACCACACCAATAGCTGGAGATCTGACCACAATAGTGTTGACTGAATATGAAGATCCCCTATAGATTGAGTCATGGACGAATTGGATATTTCACATTCCAATAAAGAGATTTATAGTGAACTCTATGCAATGAAAGTAGTCAATGCCACCTCAGTGACCACCAACAAAAACATACAGCATCCTAGTGACCACCAGCCAATTCATGCGGAATCCTAGGGCCAGATCCAGAACTAAGTACAACAGCGAAGTTAAAATGTTCTGCGCATGTGCACGGCAGATGTTACGCATCATAACTTTGGTCGCTCGTAACTATTTCGTAACTACGTAAAAAGGGCCGTGACAATCCTATGTTAGCCGTAATTATGCAATGGAGAAGGAGGGAGCCATTTAAATTGTACAGTATTGGTAGGTTAAGCCGGTTACGTCTATCAGACCGCAATGTACGTGCGCGTTTACGCTTGGAAAAGTTAAGGTAGGGTTTGGTAGTCGTAAAACAACTAAATTACGAGCAATTGAGGGGAGTGGACGGGGGGGTGCATAGTACTTACGATTGCGTAAATATACGCTACATGATCATACTTAAAGTGCACTTAGGTCTGGATCTGGCCCCTAGTGACTACTAGCCAATACATACTGCATCCTACTTACTACCACTCAATACATACTGAATCATAGCAACCACCACCTATGACAGTCAACATCCTAGGTTTCTTCGAATATAAAAAGAGCTGCTGAGTAGCCTCCAGAGCCCACCGGCCTACCAGGAAAATTCCCTTTGGCCAGTCCACCCCTGGATTGAGTGGATTGAAAGTATTGATCAGTGATGGGTTTCCTGATCAGTGATGGTGGTTGGATTGTGTCCTCCTCCCCCTGGTTTAAATACAGTGGAAAAGACCAGGCAGTTTCAGAGCCCACACTCTATAGTCGCCAAGCCTAGAACCGTTGCCTGTGCCTGCATACACAGAGGATTCACCATTCTACATATGTGGGGCCCAGCGATCTCACTGCGGCAATTGTGGCATCAGTTGTCCCAGTTGTGTTGGAGTCCTGCCAACACCGTTGGTCCTTGTACACTTTACTATAACCAAGTTCAAACAGTAAACCAGATCCCATTGCACTGCTTTAAAAGCTTCAATTCCGATTGGGCAACCGAATCAAGGACCCTACCTTAATATTTTCGATCTGTCCCAAGTCAGGGTCATTTGGCCACCTGAATCTACGCCTCTGCTGTAAATTGTAATAACTGTAAATTGTAATAATTGTATATTGTAAAATACCGTAAATTGTTTTTGCGAAGGCAACCCCTTGCTGTTGGGAGTGTTGGAAATCGGATCTTTGGAATAGACTTATATTTCCATATTTCTGCATATGCAGAAATCGCAACAGAAGACATTTTCCAGTCCAACATATATTGTTCTTTATTAGACATGAAAGGTTCTATGTCTCCCACCACCAACGCAAGACTCATAACTCTGAACCCTCCATGTCTTGAGGTTGTGAGTTTGATTCCCGGACTAGGCCTTATCTGTGTGGAGTTTGTATGTCCTCCCCGTGTCTGTGTGGGTTTCCTCCGGGTGCTTCTGTTTCCTCCAACATGCCAAAAATATGCTGGTAGGTTAATAGGTTGCGGAATAAATTAACCTTTGTATGTTTTTGTTAAGGACCTAAGCCTGTAGCTCCAATGGAGCAGTGACTGATATGAATGTGAAATATTCTCTGTAAAGTGCTATGTAATCTGATAGCACTATATTAAAACCTGTTAATAAATAGTTACTGTTGAACTACAGAGGAACATGTATCTATACTGACTATCTCCAGTGTAATATATGGCTAATTAATCAGTCTGAAAACAGGACAGAACAACATTGGTAAAAACAAATCAAACCGCAGAAAAAAAGTCAAATCCCATTAAATAACTGTAAAGATGGATAATTGTAACAAATGTAATAGGAATAATGCTTTAACTACAGGGTAAAGCTTTCTACTTAAACTGAAACAGATTTCAAATGTAAATCTAGCATTACTTGTTAATTTAATTACTCTAAATACAGTGGTAGAGAAGGTTAGGAAGGTGAGCTGTTAATCTGCTTACATGCTTTTACAAAATTTGAACGAAATTCCAATTTGCTGGCTCATTTTAAGTAGGTGTTCGAGGATTTTTGGTTGTGAGCCATTTTCTCCTGTTTTATGACTGTTCTCCATGTTCTAGTATTTCAAGAACTTTATTGATCAAATAGTAACCATTGCACAATGATATAAGAGGTTATTATATAGAGTACTGAACACTTTTTACCATGCAACCTGGCTGGCCAATTTGAATGATACAATATACTGTATATATAGCACTTGCCCTTATGTATCAATCCCCAATGTTCTATAGATTGTAAGACTGTGAGCAGGGAACTCTTAAGCTGGCCATACACTAGAGCGATTATCGTCTCAAGCTTAAACTTAAGCTGGCCATACACTAGAGCGATAATCGTCCCGATCTTCGAATTATCGTGGATTGGTCGAATTATCGCTGTAGTGTATGGTGCCGATTATTGTCGGACGATAATCAAAAAATAATGGCTGCCATCCGATAATCCGATTGGGTGGTTTGCAATAAAAATTATCGTTTATCGCTAGCGATATCGGACAGTGTGTGGACATTGCAGATAATCGTGCTGCAGAACCCCACACACTGACAGGCTGCAGCGCTAGGCTGGCTGCAGGCTCTCCAGCAGAGATTATCGCTCCCAGCCTGTGGCAGTGTACGGTGCTGATATCGGGACCTTTCCCCAGGGGGAAATCGTCCCGTTTATCGGCAGCCACATGCTGGGAGCGATAATCGCTCTAGTGTGTGGCCAGCTTTACATACCCAGGGCCGTATTCAGAGATCCGTTTCCTTGAAGGTACGCAATTATACGCACGGCCAGTGCAGGCCACACCCCCTCACACCCATGACACTCTCCTCTCTCGGCTGTACTGTCGGTGACTTCCGCCTCCATAACCCACTTGTAACTTTCTGTGAGCACTTGCGTGCGTATGTGTCCTCCGTACCTGTGATTCATGTTAGTCACGCCCACATATCCTCATTTAAATGCCTTCCCCCGCCCATTTTTATTTTCATTTTCACATGCATGTTTTTGCATAATAAAGAATAAATAAATGTAACCTTATGGCAGTGAGACAGATATTAGTTTACCGTTGGTCTTCCACTTGCCTTGCTTTTGATTTATCACAAAAGTCCTAGTTAAACACAAAGGGCCGTCCTCACACCCATGACACTCTCCTCTCTCGGCTGTACTGTCGGTGACTTCCGCCTCCATAAACCACTTGTAACTTTCTGTGAGCACTTGCGTGCGTATGTGTCACCCGTACCTGTGATTCATGTTAGTCACGCCCACATACCCTCATTTAAATGCCTTCCCCCGCCCATTTTTATTTTAATTTTCACATGCATGTTTTTGCATAATAAAGAATAAATAAATGTAACCTTAGGGCAGTGAGACAGATATTAGTTTACCATTGGTCTTCCACTTGCCTTGCTTTTGATTTATCACAAAAGTCCTAGTTAAACACAAAGGGCCGTATTCAGTGGTCTGAATGTCACCCAAGTTCCGCAAGCTACTTAGAAAATTTGGGTGACTTTCTGGCAGTGCGCACGCGCACACCAGATGTCATGATACGGATCACCAAGTGAATGGAACTTAGTTCTGTACGCCTGGAGATCCATCCGATAGGGCAGCCCATCCCGGTGGGAGTCCCCGCACCGATGACTGTCATTGCGAAGTAGAGACAGACGAAAGTTGCTTTTTGGCTGTCTCTATTTCGAATGCCAGCCATTTTAAGATCTTTTTTTATGAATGGGTGAGTATGCGGTCAGCAAACTCACCCATTCCTTTTCAGGAGCTGTAGGGAGGGGGGTGGTAGGGTCAGGCTGATTCAGACTTAAGAAGGAGATTGAAATTAAGGACCATATTCACAGATCCAGGTGAGTTAGGTGCAGACAGATCCGCACCTAACTCACCGGTCCTACTCCTATCCTGCCCCTCCACCGTTTTTAGGTACCTTATAGGGCTACCTTAACTATCCGTGCAATATTTGGATATAGGATAATGACATGCGTGGCTAGCCTTAATATAAATCAGTAATATTTGTGTCTAATGCAGATATGTCAGTGACATAGGAGCCTAGCTTGGATAGAGATCAGTGACATGGGTGGCTAATCCTCATATAAATTAGTGACATGTTCGGCTAGTCTTCATATAAATTAGTGAAATGTTCGGCTAATCTTCATATAAACTAGTGACATGTGTAGCTAGCCTTCATATAAATTAGTGACATGTTCTGCTAGTCCTCATATCAATTAGTGACATGTGTGAAGCGGACAGGAAGACAGTGGAGGATTTGACATAAAGGAGAGGCCTAGGTAAAGCGCCATGAGTATGGATTGAAGGGGGCAAAAGGAGTGAGCGGGATACTAACAAGGAGGAAGAGGTTACAGTAGCCGAGGTTTTGATAGGACTAGAGAGTGGATGAGGGTTTTAGTAGCTTCATTGGTGATGAAGGGACGGATGCGTGTAATGTTGTGTAGGTGGAAGCGGCAAGAATGAGAGAGGGCACGGATGTGAGGTATAAAGGAGAGCGAGGACACCTATGCACCGAATTTGAGGGGAGGAGGAACTTATGGTAAAAAGGGAGGAAAGGGATTGCTAGGGGATATAAAAATCCGTGACATGTGTGGCTAGTCTTTATATACATTAGTGACATGTGTGACTAGCCTGCATATAAATCTGAGACGTGTGGCTAACCTGCATATAAATCTGATACATGTATGGCTAGCCTGCAAATAAATCTGAGACATGTGTGGATAGCCTGCATATAAATCTGAGACGTGTGGCTAGCATGCATATAAATCTGAGATGTGTGGCTAGCCTCTATATAAATCTGAGACGTGTGGCTAGCCTGCAAATAAATCTGAGACATGTGTGGCTAGCCGGCATATAAATCTGTGACATGCGTGGCTAGCATGCATATAAATCTGAGACATGTGTGGCTAGCTTGCATATAAATCTAAGACATGTGTGACTAGCCTGGATATAAATCTGAGACATGTGTGGCTAGCCTGCATATAAATCTTAGACGTGTGGCTAGCCTGGATATAAATCTGAGACATGTGTGGCTAGCCTGCATATAAATCTGACACATGTGTTGCTAGCCTGGATATAAATCTGTGACATTTGTGGCTAGCCTGGATATAAATCTGACACGTGTGGCTTGCCTGGGTATAAATCTGAGACGTGTGGATAGCATGCATATAAATCTGAGACGTGTGTGGCTAGCCTGGATATAAATCTGAGACGTGTGGATAGCCTGGATATAAATCTGAGATGTGTGGATAGCCTGGATATAAATCTGAGACCTGTGTGGATAGTCTGCATATAAATCTGAGACATGTGTGGATAGCATGGTTTTGAATCATATGTGTGTAGCCTTTTTGAAGGGTTTTTATTCTATACATTTCACTTACCAAATGCCGACCATGAATGATTTATATAAATATTTATTTACGATACTAAGTACAGAACTTTACATCACTGCAAAAACCTTAGAGACAAACCTTTAACCAGATCTCTTTATGTCTTTGGTTTAGGTGCTCAAAGTTATATGGACACCTCACTGTTACCCTACACTGCCTACTCTTACCATATTGAAACAAGGAACGTCCATGGGTTTGTCAGCAGTGCCCAGGTGCTGTATAGAACCAGAGCAGGGGCACCATCCGGTGAACTGGATTTAAGTCTCAACCATCCTATAAGCCAATATTCTGCCTCACTGAACTGGACTAATACCCCTTATAAAACTGGTCCCATAGAGGAATTCAGACTACTGTATACAGCAATCGGTTCTCTGGAGACAAGTGTTGCCTATGAGGGTCTTGACACAAAGGTGACGGTTCATCATTTAACACCCTTTACCAAGTATCATTTTTGGGTCCAAGCGTGTACCTTTGAAGGCTGTCTACAGAGTTTGCCAATCACAGTGGTAACGGCTCAAGCGCCCCCTGAAGGTCAGAGCCCACCTGTTGTCCTAACTTGTAGATCAACAGATCTCCATCTACAGTGGTTTCCTCCTTCACAACCAAATGGTAAGTACTATATTTGCTGTATTGTAGCTATATCAGGGTCAGATGGGAGACGAAGAGAGAGAGAGAAAAAGAGAAAGGGAGGGAGAGAGAGAGAAAGAAAGAGAGAGTGTGGAGTAGAGGGGAGAGGGAGTGAGGGAAGACAGAGGGGAAGAGAGAGAGATAGGTGAGGGGAAGCTGGGGAGATTCCGGTTGTAGAGGGTGGGGGGAGGATAGTGTGGTGGTCTGTAGTTACGCTACCATAGCGGGGAGTGCATGCCCTCCCTTACATGGCTATCTCTGCCTGTATGAGTCAGCCCCTTCAGCGTAAGTACTGAAGTACGTAACTTTGTTACATACGTTAGTATGTACGCTGTTGGAACATCTGCTGTGAGCATGTGCAGATGTTCCGAGACAGGGGACTTATGCAAATGACTTGCTTAAGTACCCTGTCGGCCGTATTCGAGTACTCGGCCATTGCTCTTATTAAGGATAGCTAAATCCAGGGCAATGTTATTCAATGTGTTATTCAGGGCAATAAACACCAATAGGCACCCACCTCATGTCACCCTCTCCAGTACACCTAACTCCACTACACCCTACTCCTGAATGTACAAGAGATAAATCCAATGTGTCATTCAGGGCAATATACACCTATAGGCACCAACCTCATGTCCCCCTCTCCAGTACACCCTACTCCTGAATGTACAAGAGATAAATCCAATGTGTCATTCAGGGCAATATACACCTATAGGCACCCACCTCATGTCCCCCTCTCCAGTACACCCTACTCCTGAATGTACTTTACAAGAGATAAATCAAATGGTAAAATATTTTTCTCATATTACAATTAAAATGGCAGATACAATGAGCTGAGAACTGGGGTCTATCTTAGGACCGTATTCAAAGATCCGTTTTCACGTGAAGTTGCTGCGTATTTTTAGGTACGTTTTAGCTGCGCATGCGTAGTAACTTTATTTATGTGAGTCACGTAGAATATACGCATGTAAGTGCTCTAGGCACGGACATGTGAATCGCATTTGAGGACATACGTACGGAGGGGCGGGGTTGAAATACGCACCTGAAAAGTTACGTGAAAGAGGGTGGGGGGGGCTATTTAACGAGCCTTTGAGGGCGCGGTTACATAGAATCGCATGTACGGCAGACATATACACACGTATGTACACACGTAAAGTTAGAGGTGGTCTGTGGAGGTGTAAGACTACGATTGCGCGGCCGTGAGAGGGGAGTGTCCTGGGTGTTGCGGTGAGGGGGGGGGGGTCCTGGGTGTTGGTGGGTGTGGCCTTGCTACGTGCGTGCGTATAATTGTGTACTTTTAAAAAACGGATCTGTGAATACGGCCCTTATTTGTTATAATCACATGTGGCAAACATTGAAATGAAAATTTCACTACGTATTTACCCTTCATTAACTTTAATTATTGGGAAAGACTAAAGTGAAGTCATTATTAGGTGCAATAAATGAGTCCGTGGATTAATTTTTCATCCCTCAAAAGTGGTTGCAGCCCACGGGCAAAAGAAAAAAAAATGGGAAAAAATACCCTTTCCTGCATTTCTTTCTAATGATATTTCATTTGTCTCATTGTGTCAAGGACAATTATTTTTAGTGTGAGGATCAATGCTAATTAGGCTTGTTTTAAGACAGACAATCTACACTTTCAAAATAGTTACTGATGACACAGGAAAATAATATCATATAATGCATTTCCTCTGTTAATCAGTTACTTATGCAAAATCAGAATGACTACGTTTTACTGCAGTTCTGCATATCGGATGAGCCGTATTTCCCCTTGTCATACACAAGATTTTCCTGGATACTCTGAAATCTAAAAGTCGTTTTTTAGCTACTCCTAATTTTATATTTCTTTATGGAAAGGTAAAGTAAACATATTTTTAATGACTAAATTAATTATATAAGAAACTTCACCTAGAGAATCTGATTGCTTTCAGAGAAAACATTTTAACTAACTAACTAACTAACTAAATAAATAACTAACTAACTAACTAACTAACTAAGGAACTAAGGAACTAAGGACTATTCATATTTAAGAAGCACCTTCTTCTTAAGTACGGTCTTTTACAAAATGACCGCATACGTAGTTGGTCTTTTATGAAATCTACGTATCAGTTAGATGCCTCCATGCAGTCTTTAAAGGCCGCTATGGAGTAGTTTATTCAGAAAGAGGCGTGCTAATGCCGCCTTGGAAGTGAATATGGTCCTAACTAACTAAATAACTGACTAACTGACTAACTAACTAAGGACCTAATTCCCAGTTAAGAAAATACAGCTTTCTAGGTGTGTATATTTAAGAAGGAATATACAGTAGATGCGTAGTAACTTAATATATGCAATTTATGTAGGGATTAAGAATGGGACGGCTCTAAATCACCATTACAAACCTATTTCCTCAAGGTTCGTAATGACTTAAGAAAGAGGGGGCACGCTGGGAAAACTTAAGTAGGAGCCATTTAAATGAGGAAATCTGGGCATACACGCACACAACTATGAACCAAAAGATAAGGTAACCCTATAGCATTCGAAAGAACCTAAATCGTTCTGAAGTGTGAACACAATCCTAAGTAACTAACTAAAGCTGGGGGCACACTGGATGGTATTTCAAGAATTATTGCCTCGAAGCAATCGATCATCCCCAGAACGAAGACTCCACGCTGAATGGTGAGTATCAATGTAACCCCAACCCTTATCCTAACCCTCCCCTTCCATTACCCTAACCCTCCCTTCCCCTGACCCTAAGACTCCCTTCCCTGTAGCCTAACCCTAAGACTTCCTTCCCTGAAACCGGACCCTAGTACTCATCTTTGGGCTTGGTGTGTGGCGGCAGCAGCGATTTCCAAATGAATGAATTGGTAAGGATGCAGAATAGCAACTTACTCATTTATTCATTAAAAAAATTAGCAATACAAGTATTTTTGAAATGTTCGAAAATGTTCTTTCAGCTGCCTGTATTTCTGTAATACTATTGTTGGACCAGAGACTGTATCCCATAAACTACATATAAAAATAAGTTTTTAATATTATTATTATTATTTTTATTATCATAATTATCATCATCATTATTACTTTTAGGTGTTATTATAAGACACGAACTGTACATGAGAGGTTTAAGACAGGCAATTGAAAGACGTGTTTTCCAAGCCAGCGGTTGGCTCAACCCTCAACCCGTGGTGGAGTCGGAAAATGAAAACGCACTAACGCCACCAGTCACCAGTGCAATTATCACTAATTTGGAGCCAAATACAGAATATGAGTTTTGTATTGTGTCAACAAACATGGCTGGCACCGTCACTTCCGAATGGGTTACGTATAAAACCGCTGAGTCTGGTAAGAGTATATGACATTATTTTAGTGTTTTCTTTTGAATTAGTCTGATGGTGTAAGGTATCTTTTCTTCCCTGGACACTTCACAGAAAAATTGCACACGCAATTGCGGTAATCCAGACTGGATTGCAACTTACTGCTGTGACTGCTAAGTGGTACTTCATCTGAAGAGCAACCAATCAGATTCTAACTGACATTCTCTAGTATGTAATAGGAGAGTGAGAGCTAGAAGCGGATTGGTTGCTATAGGCAACATCTCCACTTTACCAAATCCGCACCTTAGTAAATCTGGCCCCTAGACTATTCTATTTTCCAGCAACATGATCGATATTAAAACCTAAATCTAGCCCCTGGCACTAAAATCTAATTATCTTTCACACGTTGAGTTTTATATGTCAAAAGATGAATTCTCCTGATAACTTTTTATATAATTGATAGAATATTATGAAAAAAAAAAGTCCTGTTTATATTTCCAGAACCCATCTTCATGGATTCTCCATCTGTGTCTCCCGTGTCATCGTACTCTCTGAATGTGTCCTGGGTAACACCGACTAACGAGGCAGCAAGAGGGGAGATCACCGGTTATACAATAAACGCTGTATCAAAGGATTGGGATGAGACATCGAATATAAGCAAAGAGTTTTCTGAGGTATATTTACTAAGTTATGGGATCATTTGAAGTGTGAGGGTCTTTCATGGTCGCTGAGAAGCATATTCCAACAGGAGAACTCACATTATGCCACCTACACCATACACATGGTGTAAACTTGATATTTTACATGGGTAAGAACATAACTGTCAACTTAATGGGCCAAAATCACACCTAAGAGTGAGTTAGGTGCGAACAGAACTGCACCTAACTCACTTGTGCAGTCCCTAACCGCCTCCCGTATTTAGGTGCCCTATGGTACTTAAGAGTGCTTAACTCTCCGTGCGTAGTTTCCTTTTTAAGAAGGAAATTACGCACGGGCAATGCCTCCCCCCTCTCCAGATAATCTAAAGCCCACCCACTTCTACCTAATCATTCTCGAGGCGGCATTAGCACGCCTCCTTCTTACTAAACTACATGACTTGTACATCAATTTTTTGATAGTGAATCCTAGCACTCAGTAAGTAGATGGAGCGACTGAGAGCTGCAATTTGCAAAGGGTTAATATACAGCCCCAATTTGTATATATTGATACAGTAAATACAGAGGGGGTGATTCAGAGATGCGATTGCGAAAAGATCGCAAATATATGCACCTTAGTTAAGATCTTACCAGGTTACAGCCCACTGCATAAACAATCACTCCCCTTGCAAACAGCGGCGGATCTTAAAGTTAGACCACCATTGACTTGCCCTAACTCTGCGCTGTCATTTGAGATCTTAAGTGAAGTAGTAGAGTTTATTTGCGATCCTAAGTGTCTGCCCGCACCCACTTTCCCTCATCTCCCTGCCTCCGCCCATTTTCATGCAATCCCTGCCTCCCCCCGCCCATTTCCATGCAAATCCTTAAGATCTTAAACTTTCGCAGCACTTAAGATCTTAAGTGCTTGCGATCGATTCAAACTTACGCTCTTAGCGAATTTACGCTCCTAACCGCTACGTAGACGGCGTTGCACTATTACTACGCATGCGCAGTAATGCGAATTTTCGAAGATCTTAAATATACGCTCCTAAGTGCCGTGGAAATCTCTGAATCAGCCCCAGAGTTATTAGAAATAACAAGTCTAATGCTGCGCTCATCTGTCTGCAACAATCCTTATCATAATTATAGTTCAATTTAAGTTTGATATGCGGGGTAATTTAAATAGATAGTCCAAAGTAAATTAGGGTAAATGTTCAAAGTGGAGATGGCAGTAACGTGATATGTAAAAACTTGCGGGAAACTTGCGGGAAACAGTTTGTAAATGCCTTCGTTACCTTGCTGTAGCAATGAGAGGGCTAAATACAGTAACACAGTTCGTTTTCAGTTGAAGTAAATGTTCAGGATATGCATGGCGATATAGTGGTGTGCCAAAAATGAAACGGATAGTTCGTAGATGCACTCACCACCTTGCTAAACCGGTTTCAGAGTCCGTTCATCAGTGCTAAAGTCGCGTGCCGGTGTTGCGGTGTCCGTTTCCCTCTGTTTATGGGAACGTTGATAGCAGAGATGGGTTTCTCTGTTTGTTTTTCTCCCCTCCGGTAGCTGCCGTTTATTCAGTCGTCTCCTCGCTTGCCTTCTGGCGGCGACCTTCGTCTCGGTTCTGGGCCGTCAGAGGCAGACGAGGGTTGGATGTTAATAGCTGGGCAGTTGTAGTTGTAAAAGATAAGAGGAGAAGTGCGAAAGACTTGGTACAGATAAACTCAAAATAAATTGTGCTGTTCAATGAAAGTATTTAGATATACTCACATGTAGGAAAGACACGATCTCAAATGCCAAATAAAGTATTTTATTGATAAAAATCAATGTATGGTAGTGTCACCAACGCGTTTCATCTGCTACGTAATTTGTGGCCCGTAACATTAGCATAAATATGGCCGGATGGGCGTGCCTATATTACGATAGCCGTACATATGCTCCAGTTACGGAATGTAGGCCAGGGGGGAGGCATTTAAATCATACAGTATGGGCTGGGTTTTACTTAGTTACGACCATCACGTAGTTACATCCTGCCGTAGTTACGATTACAAAAGTTAGGGTAGGGTTCAACAGCCATAAGGCAGTGTAATTATGGACAGCAGGTGTAAGGCGGTGTAATTACAGACGACTGGTGGGAGTGCCCGGGGGGAGTGCATAGTATTTACGCTTGCGGAATTACGATCCACGCTAATTCGTATCACAGACGTAGGTCTGGATCTGGAACTATATGAGGGAAGAAACGTTGATTATCTCATACCTCCCAACTTTCCCAGACAGCAAAGCTGGGCAAAATAAGCTTTGCCCCTAAGTTTCCACCCAGACCTGCCACCTAAATGACCATATTTAGTCAAAATGAAGCCACTTTTGCTATGCTCCGCCCCTTTCATGTGCCACAAAAGCAGGACACTAGGGAGGTCTGCAGTCTTTAGGGGCTTGAAGATAGAAATAACGTAAATAAGCTCCTGTGAGCAATGCTTTGGATCTCAGCATTCTAACGCAGAGGACAGACCAATGATAATCAGCCATGAAAAACAACATTAAATAGTGGGGATAGAGTTTGATAACACAATAGGGAGCGTTGAGCCACATTGTAGCTAAATACAGGAAGTTTATACACTACGCTACATATACGCTATGTGCGCATACCTTTGGCACCCCCTTATGTTTTACATGTCTGGATCTGAGTCATTGGGCCTGATCCAGACCTACGCCCGCCGTCGCTAGGACGCCGGGCGTAAGATCGGCTGAAAAGCTGATCTGTGCATGCGCCGGGCGGATTTTGCCCGGCGTCGCTACAGCAACGCCCGATCATGGATCGGGCGTCCGTAGCAGTGCCATAGGGACGCTGGAGGGGACGTTCCCCAGCGTCCCTATGTTCAGGTTAGTGTAGGTGGGCGGGGGGAGCTAGTTAAATGAGGGTGGCAGGGCGGGATAAGCGGCCATACGCTCCTGTGCGAGCGTATGACCCCTTCCTTGCGCCGG
>WWET01000090.1:346682-358069 GCA_011038615.1 Limnodynastes dumerilii | reverse complement strand
TTGAGATATGAGGTAAAGCCATTGGGCCTGATCCAGACCTACGCCCGCCGTCGCTAGAACGGCGGGCGTAAGCGTAAGATCGGCTGAAAAGCCGATCTGCGCATGCGCCGGGCCGATGTTTCCCGATGTCGCTACGGCAACGCCTGATCGTGGATCGGGCGTCTGTAGCAGCGCCGCAGGGACGCTGGAAGGGGCGTCCCTACGTTCAGGTTAGTGTAGATGGGCGGGGGGAGCTAGTTAAATGAGGGTAGGAGGGCGGGCTAAGCGCCCATACGTTCCTGTGCGAGCGTATGGCCCCTTCCTTACGCCGGCTGAAGTTAGGGTAGCCTTCAGCCGGCGAAAGGAAGGGGCCATATGCCCGCACAGGGGGAGTGTCGGTGAAAGTGAACGCCAATACGCTGTGCTTTAGTAAGCACAGCGCATCGGCGTAGGTCTGGATCAGGCCCAATACCCCTAGGGTATATATTTATTATTTGCCTACACAATCCATTAATTCTATTTTTAGATTTACATACACATATGTTTTGATTACAGGTTGGCCTAAACAACGGGATTATTTCCCTAAAAAGTAAAACTAATTCCTCAGAGACACAGGTCAGGCTTTGGGCTGGACTCTCCTACTGTGATGGGCGATGGAATAATGCACACTTCAAAAAAGAAGGAACTTCATTTACTGTGCAGCTCAATAACATGGTAGAACGATTTGCTAAATCTGAAGCAGAACCAATAGTAATTCATGTCAATTCTTCGGTGTTCATTGGTGGAGTCCCAGAGACCTTGCAGGGCTTGTTTCCAGAACTTCAGCACCAGCCAGGTGAGACGATCCATCGGTAAAAAAACTGTGACTAGACATTAAAGGCAGGAATCACGCTTAATTTTTAAGTGCAGTCTTTTACGAAATGACTTACTACGTATGTTAAGTAGGTCATTTACGCTATCTACGTGCCACTTAGGTACATAGATTTACTATATTTTTTAAGAAGGAAGAGGTGTCCCATGGCAGCCTCTGTCCTTTTTTAAGAAGAGTGGGTGGGGGGGGGATTTAAATAAGCTGGGGAGGGCGTGTGGAAGGGATCTCTGTGTATATTTTCGGGTTAGGTTTAGGCACTGGGGTAGAGAGGGTTAATGTTAGGGTTAGGGTTAAGGAAGGCGAGGGTTAGGGTTAGGGTCAGGCTGTGGGTAGGGGAGTCTAGATTTAGGCTATGGGGATGGTAGACTTATGGTTAGGCTGTGGGGAAGGGAGTCTTAGGGTAAGGCTTCGGGGTAAAAAAGGGTTATGGTCAGGCTGTGGGAAAGTAAGGGTTAGGGTCATGGAAGGGGAGGGTTAGGGTAAGGCTTAGGGTAAGGGTTGGGGTTACATTTATACTTACCCTTTGGAGCTCAGTCTTCGGTGCTCCTGGGATCTATTGCTTTGCTTAATCGAGGCAAAAGCAATCGATTTCCCAGACAGTTCGGAACTGACTGGGAGAGAACGGCCCTTAGCGGAGACCTACACCTACGGCAATGGAAGGGGAGGGTTAGGGTAAGAATTAGCATAAGGGTTGGGGTTGGGGAAGTAGAGAGCGGCCATTCTCAGTGGTGACCCACACCCCTTTAGGGACTAATGGACTTCGGTCAGCATTAAAATGACATTAGACTGCAAGACTGGCAGCGCACAGCATAAGCAACATTTCCATAGCTTTAGTGAAGCGATCATAATGTTAAATTAAACCTTATATAGTTGCTGTTGTCTGGGCCACCATAATCACCTAGACATAGATATGTCCTGCAGCTCGTGCAAATGATTGGGTGGAAATTACGTGCGTACTTACTCTAATATTCGGGTCTGGATTGGGCGCATTTGCACGAACACACTTTTACATTAAATGAACACTGTTAGTCCACCTCTTCTCTCAACTGTAACACTCTTTGTATCACAAGCAGTTGTTCGTGGCATTCGAGTCTAAATAACTACAGTTACAAATGTTTCTGATATGGACATGCACAAAAAACAACCAAGATCCTAGTCAGTGTGCCCTGGGACCTAAATCATTTGCTTAAGGCTAAAGAAGCCATCCTAAGTAGAGTGCTATTACAGATGTGACCACATACACCTTTATATTCCATGACGCTTCTTTCGCAACATGTAAAGCAAATTGTTTACTTTTAAATAAAGTATTAAAGTCTGTTCAGCATTCAATTGTAATTGGGACTCCTGCTGAGCACGATCAATGCAGCTGACGTGGCTCACACAGACACACAGGGGAAAATCCTAGGGTGAAACCTTTATTACTCATGGCCCAGAAGCTCCCACTGTGTATATGAATGGTTAATGTCAGCTCCATTGATCACACTGCAGCAATCCCAATTAGAACTAAATGATGGCTAAACACTCTTTTATTGTTTACCTATCTCCTTTCCCCTGTGGATGGGTCCACTATACATGGAATTTCATGTCATGTATGGTGGGTTTTTCCCCCTCTTTGACAAAGATCTATCTGGTCACATCTGTATACAGAAGATTACACAGAGCCTTGATCTCTCTCTCTCTCTCTCTATCTTTATTTCCAGGTTTTGGTGGTTGCATGAAGGATTTCCGTTTTACACAAGACACTGTTGTTGCCTTTGCAACTGTGTCCAACTTTGCTGTCAGAGTTAATCTAGATGGTTGCCTGTCAACTGACAAGTCTGTTAACTGCAGAGGGAACGACTCCATCATAATATACAGAGGCAAAGAGCAAACCGTGCATGATCATAATCTGCAACCATTTACAGGTACAGAGCTTAGACCTGGAATGACTTGTCTACTGCTACCAACATGTAATTGTTTCAACCACCATTCAGCCACTTACATACAATTCATAAGTGGAAAAAAACACAATCACAACAGCCAGTGGCCTTACTAAAATAGGGGAGGAGGTGCAGCTGCTACAGGGCCCAGAGGTGAGAGGTGCGCTAGGCAACTTCTTTCCCTGCATGTACTGTTGTTACACTGCCAGCCATGTTGCCACATACCCTCTACTCTGTGCAAGCACAGAGCAGCTTCTTTTCAGGGCAGATTAGAAATATATTTGGGGCCTGGCGCCATCTTTATGTGTATAAGTGTAACTACACAACCCCAGATGATGATACTAATGATAATAATTATTCACCAGCAACGGACACTGGTCAGGCTTTATGATAAGGGGGTAGATCCAGAGCTATGCTTCTAATACGTTTCCTAGCGTAGCGTTTTTACGCGAACGTACCTTCTAAGCACTCCCCTTGGATGTACGTACTTTGGCCGTTTTATGCTTTCCAAACCCTACCTTAACTTTTGTCAGCATAACTGCTCACATACGTAGAGACCTCGCGTAGTTACGCCGCTAAGCACGCCCACACTATACGATTTAAATGCCTTACCCCACCTTCGAAGCGTAATTATGGGAGACGTATGTTCGGCACGCCCCAACGTAAGGAAATACGCTACTGATACGTGACTGCCCCTTACGCTATGCCTTACGTGGCGTAACATATGCCGTGTGCATATGCAGTAAGTACTAATGTGTGAATTGACGCTAGAGGCTAGCGTAAATTCACTCGCGGATGTTGTTCTGGATCTGCCCCAAGGTGTGTGAATAGAAGCACAGTTGCTTTTGTGTTGGGCTTTATGTTTTGCTAATAGCTTTGGGCTAGCGGTGGTTATATCATTCAAGCATCTGATTGTCAGCATTTTGCCAAAACTCTGCAAAATAATCGGGCTAATCAGCGGATCACTAGTTGATCAGCCCCATTATAGTATACAGTGTGGCCCGCTCTGTCCAAGACCTCTCTGAGACCACTCCACCTCGCACGTATGGACTTCCAAATGGATGGCGGAAAAGGCACCAACGTGTCAATAAAAATGCGTACAGCCCCCCTCCCACCATGTGTACATACTGTACGTATGATGGATCGTTCTACCCCACCATCAGAAAGGCTTCTAACATGGAAGCTTGGATTCTAAGGATCCAGACCCATGCCTAAAGCGCCTCCTTGGCCTAAAGCAACTATTTGTTATTTATTACTTTTTAATTTAATTTATTATATCACATTTTTTTATTGTAATATTTTGAGGCCATATCACAAAAAGGTTTGGCAGTAAACTCTATTGGGAAACCCAGTCCTCTTGTTTTAAGATGTTCCAAACTAACTGGGACAAAATGAAAATCGAGCTCCTCAGGGGAAGCTTGGGCAGTGTTCTTGCATAGGACCCATTCTACCCAATATCTGGCAAAGCTTCCCCTGAGGAACTCCATTCTCATTTTGTCCCAGTCAGTTTTCAGTTGCATCTAAAAACAAGAGGACTGGAAATGCCAAGCCCTTTAGGAAATGGCCTCAATCATATGACATACAACCAAAAACGTGAATCAATAAATAAAATAAATGAATAGTGGCTGAAGGTCTTTCATAAGTTTGAAGCAAAGAAATAAAAAGTGGAAATCAAAAACAGTCTAGGGGCCACATTGACTAAGAGGCGTTTTAGGCTGCGTTTTGAAATCGACGCACATCGCCACGTTTTTCCGGCAATTTAAGTGCCCAAATGATCGTTTTTACTAAGGGACGATTTGTATGGTGTATGGTGATTTTTGATGCTTAAAATCACCAGGATTTAGCATAAAGTAGAGAGGCAGTTTATACAGACATATGAGCCGACATCATTCTTAGAATACTTTGTTTTGCAGAATACCTGTACCGAGTAATTGCTTCCAATGAAGCAGGTTCAGGAACTAGTGTTTGGAGTCGTGCTCGTTCCAAAGCAGCAAGTAAGTAAATATCTTATTTATTTAGAAATAATGGATCATTGTTATAATAATGCTGGTAACTGTTATAATAATGCTGGTAACTGTTATAATAACGCTGGTAACTGTTATAATAATGCTGGTAACTGTTATAATAACGCTGGTAACTGTTATAATAATGCTGGTAACTGTTGTGCCTTCTGGAACCCATTCTGCCACATGTTCAAGGTCACTACTTATGCAGTTATAACCGCTTCTGACTGTTTTGTTTACTAGGTGGAATCACAGTCTTGTTAATTAATAGACTTACCTCGTACACATAAAGTAGCAAGGCGACTCCCCTGACATGCCCCTGGTTTTCAGCTTCTTAACCGATTTACAAATGCCATAGGGCTCCCTTATCTTTAGGTTCTTAGTTGTGTGAGTAGGGCGGCTAATTAAGAACGTTTTTGCCTAACCACGCCCAGATTTCCTCACTTAAATGCCTCCCTCCACCCAATCTTCTTATCTTCGTTATTAAGTTTTCCCGGCACGCCTCTTCCTTCTTAAGTCATTACGAACCTTGAGGAAATAGGTTCGTGATGGTAATTCAGAGCCGTCCCATTCTTAAGTCCTATGTAAATTGCATATATTAGGTTACTACGCCTACGCATTAAATCCCTTCCTAAATATATGCACCTATTTTCAAGTGTGAATACGATCCAATGTTATTTACCATACATATGATATATGATATAGACTGTCTAACGTTATATGTAGAACATTAATATTTTACCATCTATTCTTGGCCCTGGGAAGTTGTGAATGTTCGTACAATATCTATTTAAAAAATGACGACAGCAGAATGTCACCTGTAACATTGTGGACAAGATTTCCATTTAGAAATAATATATTTAAGCTCGGGTACACTGTTGAAAGTACCTGTGCTGCTTAGAGGTTATCCTCCCAACTCTAAGGCCTAGATTTACTACACTGCAGAAAAGGAAAAATGGAAATGTTGCCAATAGCAACCAATTAGATTCTAGCTGACATTGTCTGGTATGTAATAGGAAAGGAAGAACTAGAATATCACTGGTTGCTATGTGTAATATCTCCATTTTTCCTTTTGCACAGTAAATCTAGACCTACATCTGTCTGCAAATTTGATGGTAAGCTTAGTTATTTTTTTTTTTACTCCTAACTCAGGCCTTCCATGTTTTCTTCTTACATACCCCAATGTATATATTAACAGTACACTACATGACTCACAGGTCATGCTAAACTAAGGTGGTGTCTATAGAATTATAACAGGATCTCAGTCAGGATCAGAGACCAGTGGCTGGAAGAAAGGCAGGAACAGATGATAGTGTAGAATATTCAGAGGGAGCCGGGTCGGTAACAGTTGGGCAGAATGGTAGTAACTTAGAGCATGGTTGGAAAAAATGGCATCATCAAGCCTCGTCCTCATAGCAGCATTTCTTTCTTCCCTGTGACTTCTCCCTGAGGGAAGTCATGAATCCTGACAAAGCATGAAGCAAAAGCAAGGTCAGGTAACGACGATAAGGAATGCAGCAACCAAACAGGGGAACTAGATTACAGGCAGGAAGCAAGAATCTAGCAATGAGAAAGTGAGGGCTGGGTTTATATAGACCAGAGGGGAGGAGCTAAAACACCAGGGAGTAACTATACAAAGCCTGAACACAGAGGGAGCTGTCCAGCAGCCAGGATAGCTGTAAGTAGAAGAGAAACCTCCAAAGGCAGAGGCCCTGGGTTTGACTAAATATTGACAATATTATAACACCCTACTTGGTAGAACTAAGAGAGTTTTTTTTAATGGGGCAGTTGTTAGCTTCATGATGTCCCAATTTTTACCATCTTCATTCTCATGGTGCCACTAGTTTATTTTACCTCAAAGGGGGGAGAGGGGTTGGTTCCTGTAATAGACAACTCATTAAGCATAAGAGCAATGATACCTCCGACAGGGGGTGGGGCCTCAGTTCACAAGTGGGGCTTAGTTCCCTCTTAGTCAATTTGCAGTAAAGGCGATTGCTCTCTCTGTTTAAAATATAAAAACATACAACAAAAAAATCCTCATTGTACATTATATACAAATATACAATATATCAAAAAACAATCCTCATTGTGTATTACAATATACAAAAAATATACAAAAAAATCCTCATTGTGCATTACAATATACAAAAAATATACAAAAAAAATCCTCATTGTACATTATATACAAATATACAATATATCAAAAAACAATACTCATTGTGTATTACAATATACAAAAAATATACAGAAAAAATCCTCATTGTGCATTACAATATACAAAAAATATACAAAAAAAATCTTCATTGTGCATTACTATATACAAAAAAATCCTCATTGTGCATTACAATATACAAAAAATATACAAAAAAAATCCTCATTGTGCATTACTATATACAAAAAATATACAAAAAAAATCCTCATTGTGCATTACTATATACAAAAATATATACCAAAAAAATCCTCATTGTGCATTAACTTTATTTGACATTACTGTAACACAAATATTGAAAAATATTTAATCAAAATGTAGTTTTCGTGCAAAAAATATTGATTTAAAAAAAAAAAAAAAAATATGTAACAGGAAAAAGGAAGGAAGGAAAAGCACTATAAAACATAAACATAAAATTAAGGTGAAACTCAAATGACACAAAAACAGCTAAATCATTAAACAAAAAAAATATATATATTGATCAGATAAACAACAAAAAAAGGTACAATTAATAATAATAAAAAAGACAACTCATTAAGCTTAAGAGCAATGGCCCAGAACAACGTACGCAAGTGATTTTACACTAGCCGCTAGCATAAAATCGCTCGTTAGTATTTACTGCGCATGTGCGCGGCAGATGTTACACCACGTAACTCTAAACGTACAGGCCAGTCACGTATCAACAGCGTAACAACACACGAAGGGGCGCGACAGCCGTACGACACCCGTAATTACGCTTCGGAGGCGGGGTGAGGCATTTAAATCATACAGTATGGGCGTGCTTAGGCGCGTAAGTACGTGAGGGCTATACGTACGTCAGTAGTAACGCTGTGTATAGTTAAGGTAGAGTTTGGTAGACGTAAAACGGCCAAAGTACGTAAATGCGAGGGGAGTGCCTATTGGAGTGCTTAGAAGGTACGCTAGCATAAATATGCTAAGCTATGAAACGTATTTGGCGCGTAGGGATGGATCTGCCCCAATGACTCCTCTGGCAGGGGGTGGGGCTCAGTTTACAAGTGGGCGTTCCCTCTTAGTCAGTTTGCAGTAAAGGCGATCGCTCTCTCTGTTTACAAGATACAAACATACAACAAACCAAAAAATCTTCATTGTACATTACTATATACCAGTGGTTCCCAAACTGTGCGCCGCGGCTCCCTGGGGTGCCGCAATGCTCTCGCCGGGGTGCCGTGAAATGTTTCTCTTTTCTATTCTATTCTATTCTATTCTATTTTTGTCTTAGGGGTGCCTTGAAAAATATGGAGACCCTAAGGGTGCCTCGAACTGAGAAAGTTTGGGAACCACTGCTATATACAAAAAATATACCCAAAAATTACAATATATAAGTATACAATATACAAAAAAAAATCCTCATTGTGCATTAACTTTATTTGACATTACTGTAACATGAATGTTAAAAATTATTTAATCAAAATGTAGTTTTCGTGCATAAAATATAGATTTTTATTTTTTATGTAACTATAAAACATAAATATAAAATCAAGGTGAAACTCAAATGAAAAGGACACAAAAACAGCTAAATCATTAAAGGGAGAGAATGCCCAGATTGGGCATGGAAGATAATAAACACCTGGCTGCTGGGCAGGCACAACAGCTATTAAGGGGTTACTTTAAGCATTAAGCTAGTGAGCTAGTTAGGGGCTTGCTTTGGGTGTGGCACCTATACAGGGGTATATAAGGGTATTTCAGGTTGGGGGTTCAGCCTTCTTCTAGATTGTTCTTCCCTCCCTCCCTTCCCTGTAGTTAAGAGCTAACCTGTGTTTTTATTTACAGATGGGGCATAGTTTGGCGGTAGCATTTGGGTTGTCAGCAATATTCTGGCGCTAGGTTAGGATGTGAGGTATGGTACAGGGAAGACACACCCCTTCAAGCTGAAGCAGGAAGCTGCGCCGGCTGGTTGGTTCACGGTTTGCCTCCCTCTTTCTCCCCAGGATGCGCTATTATGACAGGGGTTGTGACCTTGCGTTGACCATTTCCTCCAGAGCGCTGAGAGCAGAGGTTTCCTGCCCTCCGTTATGTGTTATATCCTCCCCAGCTGACTCCCCACCGGCTATCGGCGCCACCTGCTTCGTAAATTCATAGTCCAGTTATTCATTAATCAATAAATCTATGCCCCCTTTTTAAAGCCTTGTCATTTTCTGTGTGTTTTATTTCATGAATACTTGGTTTGAATGCCATAGTCAGCCATTGGTAGTTTATACAAAAAAATATATTATTGATCAGATGAACAACAAAAAAAAGGTACAATTAATAATAATAAAAATAAATAAAAAAAATACTTCAACATAAGAAATGAGATGTTCTTAATGTTCTCTTCACAATGTAGCATAACTGTATAAAGAATATTTAATTTTCATGGATTTTATTCACCCGTATCAGATATCTAAATAAACAATTGTTGTTTGTTTATCTTCAAGATGTTACAGTGACTGTATGGTACATGAAACAATCGGCTTTTTTTTGTTTAGTTTTTTTTTACAAAATGGAACGATATCTTGATGTGTGAGTATACCCAGGTTTGACTTACAGTCTTATCTTGTATTTTCCTCATATAGTTCCATTAAATGCACACACTCCCCTAAGAGTTCTCAGTATAAGTGGATACAGTGCCAAGGTGGCTTGGGACAGACCAGCCGGGATCAGAGGAATAATTGAGCAGTACATTCTGAGAGCAAAGCCTGAGAACAGACCTAATATATCTACAGTTACTGCTGTCATTCTAGACACCAGCCAGAGTGAAGGTAAGAATGGTCCTTGTGTTAGTTCTTTATCAAACATATACTAAATTCCAACTGCGCTGGGCAATCCTGATTTGCATAATTGCAAGGGAAGACCACACCCCTTGCACTTAAGGCTTTCTGCTAGCTAGTATATAAGAATCGGGCTTGGATATGCCCTTACTGTGCCAGGAATTCGGTCCTGCATCACTTATTTAATCTAAAGCCTGAGGCTATCGTTTCGTTTTTTGTAAAAGTACCTCTCTCCTCTGCTCACACCAGCAGTCCACTTCTTTCCCCCTCTCCTCCGCTCACACCAGCAGTCCACTTCCTTCCCCCTCCTTATGTCTTCTGTAAGTTCATCCCTCCCACTTAGTGTGTTAGCTCATGTGAGCAGGGCCCTCCATCCTAGTGTTCCCTCCACCACTCCACCACTCCCCCCTCACTTCATACCCTCTTCTCCCCCTCTGTCCTGCTACCTAACCTTAACCCTCCCCTTTCCGCAGCCTAACCCTAACTATCCCCTTCCCTTCAGCCTAACCTTAACGTGCATATAGCGGACCCGTATGTCACCATCATTCGGAGAAGCCAATCGCATATGAAGTGTATTACAGAACCAATATTACTGTACATTTGAACATTTCTCACTGATACAAGTCCATGGAATCCAGTACTTTAACGTGTCTTGGCTCAGATCATTTTTCTTCACTCATTACATTTACGGCTCCTTTATATGTGACCTTAACAAACAGCTTATGACATATATAAGTGCACTCGCTGCGGTGATTCCTGCGCTTAAGTGCCGGTCTGCAGCCATAGCGAAGAAAAATGTACCTATTTTGCTATAGCAAATGATAGCAGAATTAGTCCTTGACAGGTGCAAACCTTGGACTTTATCGCATGTAAAAGATGAAATACAGGTTACGTCTCCACGATTTTTTCACATAAAATATATTTATGATTTAGAGAAAAACAGGGTGACTCAACCTCACTAAAATTGTCCAGTGAAAATAATTTAGTGCATATTTTTCATGGTCCAAATACACCTTGCTATCAATCTATTTAACTAGTCTCGTATGCCGAGATGATTTTTAAATTCTACAAAAGGGGGGTTTACATGGAGGAAGTTTGGCTACAGATGTTGACATTTTCTGTTAAGCGAGAGTGTTTGATTGAAGGCACAAAACTACTGCTAGTCTAGTATTTGTTTTTCAGATACAGTAGGCTGTGATTTACTGCTATTAAATCATACAGACACTCTGTAATATACTAGGCTACATTGCATTTGTGAAGGAACAATATTTAATACAGATGTGTGCAAATTCCATTAGGCCGCAGGATAAGTGATAGGATCTTAAGTTCAAATGGGCATATAAACACGATCATTTCTGTATTAATCATAAAAAGTATGTATAAGTCTGTAAGATCACAAGCACATTGATAGAGTGGAGTGGGAATAATGCACATTATGACTGTCAGGGACTATACTCATAGGGATTTGGGTAGTTGATTACACCCTGAAGCAGGTGCAAGGCAAGTTCTGGAAATGGAGAGTGCACACATTCTCTAAATAATCATAAAAATAATAATAAGCATAATAATAATTAGAATAATAATAATAATAATAACCATAATAATAACTACAATGGTGTAGATCCAGAACTACGTCCG
>WWET01000090.1:325006-338074 GCA_011038615.1 Limnodynastes dumerilii | reverse complement strand
AAAACAAAAATAAAACATCAACCCTTCAAAGAGCAGAATAGTTTGAAAACAGGTTTCAATATTCTGAGGGAAAAAGCCAGAAGAATAAATACATTTGCAAGAAAATAGTATTACATTGCAGTACAAAATAACACACAGGACTGACAGTGTACTGGAACCATAACCTCCAACTGTACCTATTTAGCAGGTACAGTATCGTTTTTTTAATGGTTTGTGCCGGCTAAAAGGGCTCCTGTACCAGATACTGACCCAGCAGCTCCCTCTCCCCTATACTCACCTTCCAGTCCAGCAGCATCTGATCACTATAACAGAGCTGCGGAGACAGACATCTACAGCACTGCTACAGTGACAAGACCCTCTCCTCTGATACTATAGTGACAGGACCCTCTCCTGTGATACTATAGTGACAAGACCCTCTCCTGTGATACTATAGTGACAGGACCCTCTCCTGTGATACTATAGTCTTAGCTCTTATGATAAAGTGTAAAATAAGATTTTACAGCCTATCATACATGCAAAAGAGAGCAGATTAAAGCCACGCCGCCTCCCAGGTGTACCTATTTTCTATTAATAAATGTTGGAGGGTTTGCTGGAACTCCCACAAACATGATAGAGCACAAAGCAGAGACACAATTTCCTAATCTGTTTGGAATGGCTGACACGAGCCTGACCTGACCTGCAGCTGTGTGACTTATATGTGACAAAGGGTTAATCACAAACAACCACTTGGAGCTAAATTTACCTAAAAGCGGGTAAGAAAAAATGGAGATATTGCCCAGAGCAACCAATCAGATTCTAGCTGACATTCTCTAGTATGTAATAGGAAAGTGAGAGCTAGAATCTCATTGGTTGCTATGGGCATCATCTCAACTTTTCCTTTTCTGCAGTTTAGTAACTAGCCCTTGATCTGTCCTAAATTTCTACAAATTTCCCCTGTTTACCTTACACATTACTCATCATTACTTATCTCTGCCAACACCAAGGTTTATTTGGACAGCATGAAAACTTATGCTTATAGCACAAAAATTATTACAAGACATAAAATAAGTATAAAATAAGGGAAAAAATGCAAAAAAGAGTTCAATTTATACAGCAGTCACTTTGGGGCAGATTCTATTCTCCGCGATGGCAGGAATAGGCACGAAGTTTGTCTATTTCCATCGGCATCAAGTCCTGCCCCCCCCCCCGGCCTAGCAACACTAGTATACTAGTGTTGCTAAGCACAGGAATGGACTTGATGTCGCAACTTGCGGCATCAAGCCTCGTTCCGACCCCTATTTCAACTAAAAACGGGTCAGTATAAGCCAGGGGGCGGAGCCTAATGACACGATTTGCATAACCTGGGTAATTAAGCTCCGCCCCCTGGATGCGTCGCTAGCTTCTCTCCTGGATCTTCCGAAGGGAAGCTGGCAACCATGATATAAAGTCTGCTGTACCTTCCAGAATGGTATAAAAGGGGTGTATTGAAGAAGTGTATAGAAGGGGTGTATTGAAGGGGTGTATTGAAAGGGTGTATAGAAGGGGTGTATAGAAGGGGTGTATTGAAGGGGTGTATAGAAGGGGTGTATAGAAGGGGTGTATAGAAGGGGTGTATTGAAGGGGTGTATAGAAGGTGTGTATTGAAGGGGTGTATTGAAGGGGTGTATTGAAGGGGCGCATTGAAGGGGTGTATTGAAGGGGTGTATTGAAGGGGTGTATAGAAGGGGTGTATAGAAGGTGTGTATAGAAGGGGTGTATAGAAGGGATGTATTTGGTATTTGCTCTGCTCAAAGTTTATAACAATACAATGTAACTGTAGAGGCCAGATTTTTCGCCACTTTTTGGAAAAGTGGAGATGTTGCCCATAGCAACCAATCAGATTTTAGCTGACATTCTCTAGTATGTAAAAAGAAAGTGAGAGCTAGAATCTGATTGGTTTGCGTTATGAAACATCTCCCCTTTTCCAAACCTGCAGCTTAGTAAATTTGGCCCTAGGTGCGTTATACAAATCCTGACCAATGATATCATCCCATTTTCTCTTTGTATTCTGCAGGCACCCTGACAGGCTTACTACCCTTTACAAAGTACGCGGTAACATTATCCACGTGTACTTTATCTGGCTGCGCCGAGAGCTCCTATGTTCTGAACATCACCACTCCTGAAGAAGGTAAAGTAATTCCAGAGGTCTTGACTTCCACATTTTAGTCATGAATAATAAAACAGAGGATCTAAATGCTAGCAGGCCATTTGCTGGAAAACCAGAACCTAATTTGATGACAAAGTGCATTGCCAGAGTGTAATTGCTTCATTTTTTTGGGGGGTGCTTAAATGAATCAAACTCCATACCCTTTAATGACATGCATCTTTAATAGCTGTAATGCAGATTAATGGGCTTTTTAATTGCTGTTACATTGTTCATGCAAGAGCCTTGTCATTAATACGAAGCATCTGAAAGATTAATGAATGCTTCCTCATTTTACTAGGGCTGAGAAGTAAATCTAGAGACAGTCTGACTAAAAAGAATTGATTGTATGGCACAGTAGGAAATCGAGAATCAAATGGCCGCTTTCTTTGGATTCTTTTAAGTGCTAAAGACTAGTACAGGCAACAGTTATTTCAAGTTAGCAGAGCTACCAAATGCCAATTGGAAGGCAAATTAATCATTTTAGCAAGCGAGCTATTAATCAGATCTCATTCTGTTCCAGCACTGTACAGAACGGCAATGGCTTCCTGTTACATGTAGTGCAGCTATTAGATTTACTAGACATCTCTGTTTATGATGTGTTTTATGTCTAGCAATGTGTAATCCTTTATTGTGACTATTTTTCTATAATGTATTTATTCCACCCCTTGGATATTGCACGTAGCAGCTCTGGATGTTTTTAGGGATATTGGGCAGTGTTCACACCTAAGAGTGAGTTAGCTGCAGACAGAACCTCACCTAACTCACTGGTGCAGCCCCTAACCCCCGATTTTTACTTAAGAATGCCATAGGACTACCTCATCTTACCGTGCATTGTTTAATACTTAAGAACAATGGGGTAGATCCAGAACTACGTTTGCCGTACGTTTATCGTTTATTCGCGTAGCGTATTTTCATGTGCGTATATTCTATACACTCCCCTAGGCACACCCCTTGAACGTACATATTTTGTCAAGATACGCTTTCCAAATCCTACCTTAACTTTTGGCAACGTAACCGCAGTGATCCGCTCACGTACGTATGGCCAACATGTATTTACGCAGATAAGCAGGCCCATACTGTACACTTTAAATACAAACTCCCGCCTACTTAAGGTATTTCAGACGTCATTTGGACTCACGTAAAATTGGCACGCCCACACGTAAGTATTTACGTGACACATACGTGAATGGCCCATACGTTCACAATTATGCTACGTTACTGTGCGTATTTTCTATGGTGCGCATGCGCAGTACTTACCAAAAGGCGATTTTACGTCTCCGCCACGCGTAAATTCGCTCACAAGCGTTGTTCTGGATCTGGCCCAGTGGGTCATATCCTATATTAGCACACTAGCAATTTTACACTAGCTAAAGACGTAAATTTGCCGATTGGTATTTACTGCGCATGCGCGTGGCACATGTTACATGACGTAACGCTGATCGTACGTTCCATTAGCGCAAATATGAACGAATGGGCGGGGGCAGCAATACGACACGTAATTACGTAAGGTAGGCGGGTGAGGCATTTAAATCGTACATTATGGGAAAGGGATAGGCCAGTGATGGCTAACCTGTGACACCCCAGGTGTTGTGAAACTACGAGTCCCAGCATGCTTTGACTACAAAAGCATAGCGGATACCTGACAAAGCATGATGGGAAGTGTAGTTTCACAACACCTGGAGTGTCACAGGTTAGCCATTACTGGGATAGGCCATCACATACGTAGATTTGCTACTACTATAGGAAAAGTTACGGCAGGGTTTGGGCAGCGTAAAAACGGCTAAAGTACGTACGAGTGAGGGGGAGTGCGTAATTACGCTACGCGTTCAAACACCACATGCACTTAGGTCTGCATTTACCCAAATGCCTCAATGCCTCTCCACGCATCCCTCCCCGCCCACCTTCTTCTCCCTAATCTCTCTCTCTTTCTAGCTAAATTACTCCGCACGGTCTCTAAAGACTGCATGGAGGCAATCTATATACCCAATTGATACGTAGATTGCATATATGACCTACTACACATGCATATCGGGAAACTCCACACCTAAGAAGCAGAAGCTTCTAAGGTGTAAATACTGTCCGTTACCACAATTTACTCCTTATGCTCTGTCAAATGGGCCTGATCCAGAATGAATAGATCTCTTGCGTAAGTCCCCATAAATGTTGATACTGCGCATGCGCTCGCCAAATTTCACTCTATGCAGCTCCATGCATAAGGAAACCTTTTCTGTATGCATGGAGATTCTTTCGGGGGAAGGTCATGACATGCCTAAACCCTGTAAAGCAGGCGGGATTTGGCATGCTAAGGAAGCATTAGGCATTCCGCATGAGAAAGGGGAGTGACAGGGATTCACTCCCCTCTTCCATGTGGACTTCCAGACCTCCATGTGCATGAAACACGCAAGGAGGTCTGGGTCAAGTTGAGATCGCCTGTCAGCAATGAGGCTCCTCCTATAGGTGAGTCCCTAACATTGCAGCCATGGTGGGAGGAGTCACAGACTGCTGTTGTCATGGTGGGAGGGGTCAGACTGCTGTAGCCATGGTGGGAGGGGTCAGACTGCTTCAGCCATGGTGGGAGGGGTCAGACTGCTGTTGTCATGGTGGGAGGGGTCAGACTGCTGTTGTCATGGTGGGAGGGGTCAGACTGCTGTTGTCATGGTGGGAGGGGTCAGACTGCTTCAGCCATGGTGGGAGGGGTCATACTGCTGTTGTCATGATGGGAGGGGTCAGACTGCTGCCTACAAAATAAAATAATAGGCGTTGTTCCGTTAAGTAATTATTGCCCAAATATTACATACACCATACACCCAGATATAGCTTTCCCTATCACAATGCTTTCACAACATGACGGGAAGATTAAACTGTAGCCTATTTGACAATCATTCAAACTTTGTTTACTTACCATTTGACAGCTACTGACTTCCTACAAAGATCATACAATGGAGCTGATGTCACCAGTTCAATGTCCTACATAAAGTATGTATGACTCATCCTGTGAATGGAATGGGTGACATCATCTCCATTGTCTGATCTCTGCAGGAAGTCAGTAGCTGCCAAATGGTAAATAAGCACAGTTTTAATGATTTCTGAAGCCACATTCAACATTTAAAGGGGAGGGGCCCTGTAGACCAGCTTTAACAGCTGGCCAGTGCGGATTGGCCCACTATGGACAGTAGTCCCGGCTGTCCCCCTCAATGGTGGGTTCAAAACCCAAAGGGCTGGATATAGATCTCTGTTTTCTCTGCAATCGCTCCCCCAAGCAAAGTATGTAATGAAAAGGAATCTGCAGTATTGAAGCTGCGCTAATCAGGCATCTATGCGCTGTCACTGAACCACTCCCACTTGCTGACAGTCAGCGTCTACTTTAATGTTTCCCACTCAAGCACATGGAAAATCCTGCGGATGGGTACGTATCAAGGGAATGTCTGTACTGTACAGTAACAAACACTGACCCCAACCCTAACCTCTCTGTCAAAAGATGTCGGAAGTGTCATTCCTTGAGTCTGGATTGGTCCAATTGGGTTACCATGGATGCGCGTGCATGCTCAAAACGCAAAAGCATCTGCAATCCGATGCGAACGCAGGGAAACGGGGGAAATGCGGTCAAATCCAAACCAAGGCTAACAATGAACTGAATCTAGACTTACGATGGCGCTGTGTTCAGAGATCCAAACTGCTAATCCTCGCTATATTCAGATATCAGCGATAGGGATTTTTTGGTGTCCTGCCTTATGGACCCTTAAAACGTCCGATCCACTTAAATTGGGGACATAGTGGTAGTCTAGATATCGTGGGCACCGTTAAACATGTAAATTAAAGAAATTAACTCCTCCCACTGGCAATCTGTCCTGCCGTTAAACCTGTCAGAAAAAGAATCCCTTGTATATACTGGATGGCTCAGATGCTGTTTGCAAAACCGAAACTTTCTGCGTACACAAACGCAGGACATAAAAGTGTGAGTTTTCTTTACCAAACCATCGGAAGGACACCCACTTTCCGGAAGCCTCTGGTTGGTCCAGTGTTTGCTCTCATTACCTACTTTGCGAGGCAAAGAAAAAAATAAACTTGCGAAACTCTTTGAAAGTAATTCTGAAAAACGTTCAATTTTCAAACTCTGAAAATTAAAAAGTAGTTTTTTTTGTCGTAATTCCCCTCTGACATAATATGATGAATGTGTCCGAGGTGGTAAAAACAATCCCATTATGAGAATGAGCTATTTCAGGCACTTTCTTTGAACGCTGATCTGCATAGTGAAGTAAGGATGCCTATGAATTGCAAATACATGAAAAACAAGTCGTGGATTAATGCGGAGACACTATCCAATAGGGCCATCGGTATTCAGGGATAGATTTTCCTACAGAAATCAAATAACGCAATTGGGAGATGGTGCTTTGCCTCTGCAAAGAACAGACACAAAGTCAATGGACGGGATTTCTGCTTTATTTTACTAACTGGCAGGGAATGGATGCACAGGAATTACAGCGCAGGATAATATGCACAGCCTGGTTTTGCTTCTTGTCTGATGAATTTTTAATCATTCACAATGACTATTTTTGAATACAGTTGGCCCGATCCAGAGGTGAGCGTATGCTAGCTGGCGTGACCTATCGCTTCATGTTTTTTTTAAGTGCGCATGCAGGGTCGCCTTCAGAATTTCTGGGGTCCGGGATACACCAGTTGACCCCCTATGTGACATCATCGGTGACATCACGTGGGCGGGGCCCTGCAGACCTGCGTTACCATCTAACCGGTGTGCAGGGAAATTCTTCCCTGTGCATTGGCTCTGTAATGATGGCGGGGTCCCATCAGCTGCGGGCCAGGGACAGCAGTCCCGGCGGTGCCCCTCCCCTGATGGCGGCCCTGTGCGTATGTGCAGAACGGAAGCGTAAGCTCTTACGGCCCATTCAGGCCCGCGCACCCCTCCAGCCGCAGTGGCTTGCCTTCTGAAGGGGCGTGTTGTGAGAGGGAAGAGGAGGAGTCACGTAGTCAATGTACAGGAAGGGCGTGGCCCAAGCAAGTGCACCCCGCCACCACCTATTGCAGGCCTTTGCAATAGAAGTTCAAGCTGTAAAACCAGTGTATTTACATTTCTATTGAAGTGTTTGCACCTTTTTTTTTCCGTTTATTTGCAGACCCAAACACGGTGCTCCGAAAGGTAAGTATTCTATTCCCAACCCTCTCCCTAATCCTTACCCTAACCCTCCCCTTCTATTACTCTAACCCTCCCTTCCCTCCAGCCTAACTCTAAGTCTCCCTTCCCCGCAGCCTAACTCTAAGTCTCCTTTCCCCGCAGCCTGAACCTAAACCCCCTTTATATGGCCCTAACCCTCCATTCCCCAAAGCCTAACCCTCCATTACTCAAAGCCTATCCCTAATCTTCCCCCTAAGCCTAAAAGTCCCCAGAGAGGTCACTAACCTCTCCAGTGGTCCAGCGGCGGTGTTTCCGAAAAGGAATGGGTGAGTATGCTAATCGTTATGCACATCCATTCATTAGAGAAAAAATCTAACGAATCTAAAATCTTCATACGAAATAGAGACAGTTGAAAAGGAACTGTCTCTATTTCACAATGACAGCTACTGGTGTGGAGATTCCCACTGCCTGGCCAGATCTCAGATGTAACAGTCAGTCATTCAGAAAATAATAGTTCCAGCAAAATGCATTAAACAGATTTGGAATCGCTATTTGTGTATTGTGTAATTGTGGTTTATTTATTTTTTTCAGAGGACAATAAATTATTAATAATAATAATTTTTTGTCATTTCATTTTTACAATTCTTTAGAGCATGAACACTACAACTGAAGTGTCCGTATTGTCTATAACATTTTTTAACCATTTCAAACATATTATTTAACCCTGCACTTGCAGGGTGTATTTGGAGACGTAGCAGTAGAGAGCTTGCACAGGTGCATAAAACACGCTATGGCCCTGATAATATCCCAGGTAACCCATTGGGGAGCTTCGGCAGTGTGGTGATGACACCTGTGGTACCGCTGCACCTGTTGCACCAATGGTAGTTCCGCCTCTGATGTGGATTGAACATACCATTACAGAACGGAAGTACGGAACGCAGGATGCGCAGTTATTCGTGCTCAGATCTGGAAAGGGGTCACTATATTCACATTTACGCCCAAATCTTTATCTGACCCAGCTTCTGAGAGCTTACTGTTCAGTTCATTATCTGCACGGCAAACAGGGATTGCTGTACACAGGTTTTCAGGCCAGACACAATTCCGTGTTGCAGTGCGTGGGGTCTTAGGCATTTTTGGGCTCTTTAACTATGCCTGTGCACAGGGGTACAGCAGGAACCATGGTTCCAGCAGGTCAGAGGGCCTGGCAGGTCCACACATACCAAAGAAAAAACATTTCCCATAGCTTCTGAAGGGGGCCAGTTAGGCGGCCCAAGTGGGCGTGATTTCATATTACAATATAGGCGTTCCCTCTCTCTACGTACTGATCCAGAGTTCCCCACCGCTGCTATTTTACATCCACAGGGGAGTTGAAACACATAAGGTACTCCCTAGCTATAGGAATTTCATTGATGTAACGGGAATGGTTAGCGGAGAAATTGCCCGCACGCATCTTTTACTCAATTGCAAAGGAATCAGAACTGACAATTTATTTTTATTGTTATTATTATTATTATTATTATTGTTATTAACAACAACAGTAATGTTTCAAATGTATCTTATTTTTCCAGTTCCATGGGATGTCCAGGAACCTTCTGCAAAATCTCTTCCGAATGCATTATATTTACACTGGTTTCCTCCCAAGCACCCGAATGGGTTTATAACAATGTATAATTTATACATGAATGGGAGGAAGATTTTTACAGGCAATGGGACAGAATACAATGTCACAAGTAAGTATTGACATATTTGTTTAAATGCCATAGGAAACATTATTAAAATACTTCCAAGCATCACCTATAGATGTGCCCACATACACCTTTACACTCCAGAGCGCTTCTTTCACACCATGGAGAATAAAGCTAATTGTAGACTTTTAAAAAAAGATTTAAAGTCTGTTTACTCAACATTGTAATCAGGACTCCTGCTGAGCATGTTCAATGGAGCTGAACCTCAGCCATTCATACACACAGTCAGTGGCGTAACTAGTATGGGTTTTGTAGGGCATGTTCCCTGGGCGCTGATGGCTTTGGTGGTGCCATGAGGTTGCATACCCGACAAAGTCCACCACCACCAGTGCACAAAGAAAGAATAAAACCCTCTTACCTGAGAGCAACTGTGGCGCAGCATCCACCAATCAGTGTTCAGCCAGACAGCGCCGGCCTATAGGACACACTGTAAGATTAGTTCACTCTCGCAGTTTGTCATGTGCCGCAGTTGCTCTCAGACTCACAGAGTAAGGTAATAGGGTTTTATTCTTTCTTTTCCTGTTACGCCCCTGCACACAGTAGGAGCTTCCAGGATGAAACCTGTATTATTCCCGATTGGGAAGCTCCCATTGTGTATATGAATGCATGACGTCAGCTCCATTGATCATACTCAGCGGGAGCCTTGATTGCAACTAAATCATGAGCAAGCACACTGGACCGTATTCACATAAGACTGAGTTAGGTGCGGCTGGATCCACACCTAACTCACCCTTCCAGCCCTGCAACTCGCCCCCTTTTTTAGGATCCTAATAGCACTTTAAAGTTTAAAAAAAAAAATACCAAATAAAAAAAAATCTCATCAATTTTTCTTCATTAATATATAATAACTGAGGTTAAACTGAGCAGAAGGTCTGGATGAAACGCAGGATGTCACAATTGGGGTACAAGGAGTCCCTCCCTCCTTTCCCCCAAAAATATGAGAGTGGGATCATCCGCTGAAAAATGACATATGTAGACACTTGGAAGCAGAGGGCTGTGGCAGGCAGGTTACTGATAAGCCTGCATGACGGAAATGCATACACATTAGTGTTACTAACTGGCAACTCCACTCACTGACAGCGACACTGTCCCTAGAATGCACTCTGTATTATATGATGGTCTTTAGAATGCTCTCTGTATTATATGATGGTCTCTAGGATGCTCTCTGCATTATATGGTGGTCTCTAGGATGCTCTCTGTAGTATATGGTGGTTTCTAGGATGCTCTCTGCATTATATGATGGTCTCTACAATGTTTTCTGTATTATATGGTGGTTTCTAGGATGCTCTTTGCATTATATGATGGTCTCTAGGATGCTCTCTGTATAATATGATGGTCTCTAGGATGCTCTTTGCATTATATGGTGGTCTCTAAGATGCTTTCTGTATTATATGGTGGTTTCTGTGATGCTCTTTCTATTATATGGTGGTCTCTATGATGCTCTCTGTATAATATGATGGTCTCTAGGATGCTCCCTGTTTTATATGGTGGTTTCTAGGATGCTCTCTGCAATATATGGTGGTCTCTAGGATGCTCTCCCTATTATATAGTGGTTTCTAGGATGCCCTATGTATGTTATGATGGTCTCCAGGATGCTCTCTGTTTTATATGGTGGTCTCTAGGATACTCTCCCCATTATATAGTGGTTTCTAGGATGCTCTCTGTATAATATGATGGTCTCTAGGATGCTCTTTGCATTATATGGTGGTCTCTAAGATGCTTTCTGTATTATATGGTGGTTTCTGTGATGCTCTTTCTATTATATGGTGGTCTCTATGATGCTCTCTGTATAATATGATGGTCTCTAGGATGCTCTCTGTTTTATATGGTGGTCTCTAGGATGCTCTCCCTATTATATAGTGGTTTCTAGGATGCCCTATGTATTATATGATGGTCTCCAGGATGCTCTCTGTTTTATATGGTGGTCTCTAGGATGCTCTCCCTATTATATAGTGGTTTCTAGGATGCCCTATGTATTATATGATGGTCTCCAGGATGCTCTCTGTTTTATATGGTGGTCTCTAGGATGCTCTCCCTATTATATAGTGGTTTCTAGGATGCCCTATGTATTATATGATGGTCTCCAGGATGCTCTCTGTTTTATATGGTGGTCTCTAGGATGCTCTCCCTATTATATAGTGGTTTCTAGGATGCTCTCTGTATAATATGATGGTCTCTAGAATGCTCTCTGTTTTATATGGTGGTCTCTAAGATGCTTTCTGTATTATATGGTGGTTTCTATGATGCTCTTTATATTATATGGCGGTTTCTCTGATGCTCTCTCTATTATATGGTGGTCTCTATGATGCTCTCTTTATTATATGGTGGTTTCTAGGATGCTCTCAATATTATATGGTGACCACTTAGATGCTCTCTGTATTATATGGTGGTCTCGTAATGTATTGTAGTTTGGATACATTCATTCTTTCTCTGCTTTATGAATTCCATTTTATTCTTTGTTCAACACGCACCATAAACTGATCTTACTCCCTCCAAGATGCTCTTTCTCCAGATCCAAAGGCTCCTAAATACTCCATTGTGTAGGAACCAGAGGTGGATAACATTGCCTTGAAAGTACTACACAGAGTGCTTGCACTTGTTAAATACTCAGTATTATAGATACAAACGTACAGCAGGACGGGTTGCAGACTTGTCCCTTTCTGGTAGCCTTGATCCGGTCCTTAGCTTGAATAGGCCTAAACTGGTTGTTTCTGCAAGATAAAAGTGAACTCTTGGTAAAGCAGCGCCCTCTGTTCTTTGTCTCGTGGCTTGTTTATCCCTCGCACACCATCAGACACATTTTCCAGCGGCTGCATTGTGTTCCCTTACACCTTTGGTAAATGTAAAACATGCAAAAGGAAATTACATTAATCTCCAAGTCTCATCTAGCGCAGGTTTGAGCTAGTGCGGCGGACGGTCAGTTGTGACACTGAAAAATGACTGCAGTTATAAAACCTCCTGAAGGCCATTGAATTTTTCTATAATAAATAGCATACATTTTAAGTCAAACTTTTTCATTCTTTATTCAAAGGTAATGGGTTTTTGTAACCATAGAAACTCTGTTGTACTTTTTTTTTAGATGAATACATAAGTGATGAGAACATTTATGCGTGAATATAAATGATCATATTATGCATTATTAGTATCTCAAGGAAATAAAAAAAAGAAATCTGATGCAGCATTAGGACTATTTAAACAAGTGTCTCTGTGAAGGCCTGCAGATGGATTCACACTCCTGAGTTTTGCTGGCTTACCGTCCTATCCAACTAGGTAAAGCATGCTGGGACCTGTAGTTTCACAACACCTGGAGAGCCACAGGTTGGCCAGGCCTGGTGTACAGTATATGCCCATTTGTGCCCAGTTACACCTTTCCCAAAAATAAGGAAAACTTGCCATACATGGCATAAAATTCCATGCATGTTGTTCCCACCTGCTAAAAAAAAGTTGAATGAGGCTTCAGAAATCATTAAAACTTTGTTTACTTACCATTTCGATCAGACAATATTGCTTACATCACCCATTCTATGTCCTACAGTGAGAGTATATGACTCCTCCTGTGAACTGAAAGGGTGACATCCCCTCCATTGTCTGATCTCTGCTGGAAGCCAGCAGCTGCTAAATGGTAGATAAATAAAGTTCTAATGAATTACTAATCTTGCTTCCCTACCATGTCAAAAAAGAAAGACGCATCATGACAGACAAAGCTGTAATATGGGCCCCATTGAAGATATTCCCTATGAAAGCATGCACATTCAGACTTGGATAGACTCTCACATTCCTAAAAGTTCCTTTCTTGATCCAGGGTATGAAAATAACTGTAATTCAGGTGGAAAGTTACACCTGGGAAAAGCCATGTTGAATTACAGAGAAGGCAAATGTCACCTGTTACAAACAGTATTGTTATTATCTGTCTTTCTTTTATCTTTCTATTTCTCTCTTTCTCTCTCTCTCTGTCTGTCTCTCTCTCTCTCTCTCTCTCTCTCTCCCCCTCTCTCTCTCTCTCTCTCTCTCTCTCTCTCTCTCTCTCT
>WWET01000090.1:309077-320669 GCA_011038615.1 Limnodynastes dumerilii | reverse complement strand
CAATGATGGCCCAAGATCCTGTATTGCACATCGGCGCTATTTTAGGTACTTATATGGTAAGGTAGAGTCCAGGGGGTGTGGTTTGCCGGTACAATGGTCTGTTTTCCAATACACCATCATGTGACCGTTGAATGGCATTTTAGAAAGCGACAGTTCTGCGGCTCCCAGAGTCACGAAGATTTCTGCGCCGTTAGGTAAGCCTTATATCCAAACCCCAATCTGAACCCTCCCCTAACCCTCCATTTCCTGCAGCCTAACCCTCTTCAGCCCTAACACTAACCTTCCCCTTCTTGAGCCCTAACCAGGACCCTTCACCACATCCCAGTCCAGGGTATGGAAGTTCCGTGCGTGCAAGGGGGAGTGAGACAGAGATACAAGGGGAGTGCACTACACTCGCACTTAGCATAAGTTAACTTTCTCTGCATCGACTTACGAGCACTGTGAAAGTTTAATTCTGACTCTGGTCCTTTGTGTGCAGAAATCTAGTATTTTACTTAATTCTTGTTCAGGTCTGTAAGGTCATGTACTATTAAAGAAATATAGGGTCCAGGGGGGCCTCTGTTCTCTGGAATGACATGTTTCCAAAATACAGGGAGTCTTAGGGTCAGGCTGCAGGGAAGGGAGTCTTAGGGTTAGGCTGCAGGGAAGGGAGTCTTAGGGCTAGGCTGCAGGGAAGGGAGTCTTGGGGTTAGGCTGCAGGGAAGGGAGTCTTAATGTAAGGCTGCAGGGAAGGGAGTCTTAGGGTGAGGCTGCAGGGAAGGGAGTCTTAGGGTTAGGCTGCAGGGAAGGGAGTCTTGGGGTTAGGCTGCAGGGAAGGGAATCTTAGGGTTAGGCAGCAGGGAAGGGAGTCTTAGGGTTAGGCTGCAGGGAAGGGAGTCTTAGGGTAAGGCTGTGGGGAAGAGAGGGTTAAGGTAATGGAAGGGGAAGGTTAGGTCGAGGATTAGGATAAGGGTTGGGGTTGGCTAAATACTTACCAGTCACTGCTGAGGATTACTGCTGGCAATCTTCGATTCCCTCTCCTCGCCGGGGCAGGAGCGATCGTTTGAAAAGCCACATTGAAAATGGCTGGTAGAAAGCTGCCCACCAACCCACACCGAGTCCAGGGTAGGGAAATGCCGTACATGTGAAGGAAGTGTACTACCCTCGCACATACGTAATTTAGGATCGCACTGTAGCCTCCACTGCAGAGGAGTTACAATCACCGGGGTAGATCCAGACCTACGTCCTAGTTACGTTTGTTAGCGTAGTGTATTTACACTATCGTAAGTACTATGTACTCCCCCAGGCACTCCCATCGGACTGACTTTTGCTGAACTACGTCTACGAAACCCTACCTTAAATTTTCCAAGCATAACCGCACACGTACGTAGCGTCCTGACGATCGTAACTGCCTAACCCAGCCCATACTGTATGATTCAAATGCCTCCCTCCGTCTTTGGAACGTAAATATGGCTAGCGTATTTTAGGAACGCCGCTTAGTTATGAGAGTGTTACGGCCGCCCTAAATTACGTGTCGTAACATCTGCCGTGCGCTTGCGCATTAAATACTAATTGGCGAATTTACGCCAGCGGCTAGCATAAATCGCTAGCGTACGTAGGTCTGGATTTGGCCCACAGCCCAATTCTGTATCCAGTCTTGTGTGTAATGAGAGGAGTTGCAGCTAGCAAATACACTAACTTTCATTCGCATGTGCGCAATAGAGGTAGAAAAAGAAATGTGTTGCCTTTGTCGCAATACATCACAAGAGAGTAAGAACTGGTTTCACAGAGACTTCCAGGGCAGATCCACCCAGAGCACAGATCCATCAATAAGTGTCCGTGAAAGAAGCTGAAAATTCATAAACGGGCCCCTTGGAATACACAGTTGGCTGAGATGAGGGAACGACACGTTTACTCGGTGGGAACATTCAGCGTACATAAGGAAGCAATCATTTTGCGCTGTTCCGACTGTATTTTTCTAGGTTGAATTCTAATTAAAAAGTGACGGAAAATAGTTCACTGCTGTCAAACGCCGGTTTATCTGAGAAAGCTGTAAAAGCAATCTGACCTGACACGTATAATGAGATAAACAGCAGATAGCCATTCATCAGATACCAAACGCAACCCTTCACCCCGACATGTGTATACATCTGATAAGCGATATCAGCCATTGAAAGCATTTCTTATTGATATAAATAATCTCTCATATCCCATAACTGTTATCTTTTTAAGGAAAAAAAATTAAGTTAAAATATAAATAATTTCTAGTTTTGTGACTTTTGCAACGCCTGAACGCAGATCCGTTTGGAAATGCGTACTTACGCCCACGAATCTTCGTCTGTAAGCTAGAACATCTGCCCAGGGCATACGTGCTTAGTTTTAGACACCCGACTTCAGCTTTCAGGTGACAGACGGAGATCTAGAACCGACCCAAAGTTATTTTTGTTCAGATTTCATTCATTGTTTAAGCTCGTGCTTAGGAAGCACTTTTCCATGTTAAGAATTACAAAAGAAACAAAGTAATAGCAGCAAACTAAAAGTATAATTTTGTTATGTATCCGTCCTATAAAAATGATTATGGATGTGTTAACCAGATAGCTTCCAAAATAAAACACATAGGCCCAGATCCTGGGCCAAGGCCGACAGGGGAATTACGCACGCTGCAAGCGTAATTCCCCTGTCAGCTATGATGTGCGCGTGCGTTACGTTTGTTACCTTTGCCGTATCTCTGCCATATAGGTGGAGATAGGCATTTAAATGAAGGGACGGGAAGCACCATTACGACAAGAACAAGTCGTAAATTTTAAGGTAGGAATTTTACTACCTTGAGCAGGGAGTTCAGGGGGCGTGCCCTCCCCGCTACGCTACCATACTGAATGACCTTGCACGTCCGTAAGACGTGCATTGGTCAGGATCTAGCTCATAGTCATTCAGAGGAAATGTGCAGAAAAATGATGTCACTGAAAGGGTGATAGATAAGTGGAAGAGCCTCCCATGTGAGGGGATAGAGGGTAACATAGCAGTACAGTGTATACATGCTGGGGATAAATATAAGGATATCCTAAATCTCAAACTAAATTGAAGGTAAAATAATCTAGAGTCAGTATAGTTTTAAATAATGGAAATCCACATATCAGAGAAAACTAAAGTTTGGGAGTGATCCAGAATTAGGTTCACACTGCGTTCATAAAGTTACAACAGTGCAACAGTCTAAATTCTGTGAGTCTGAGGGTAGAATGAGTGTGGTTCACCGGTACGATGGTCTTCATTTTGAAAGACCATCGTACTACAGCTGAATGTGGACCGCCGGCAATTGTGACACCTGGAGTTGCAAAGAGTCACCTGCTGAAAGGTAAGTGTTTAAGCAATTTAGAGCTCTGGAGGCATCTTTAAGACCGTGTATACGCAATCTACTTTGCAACAAGAAACGTAGATGACGTTAGAAAATGACTGCGCATGCACAGTAGCACAATTCGGAAAACTCCGGGCGCATGAATCTGGCCCTCTATCCTTAACACTTTCCTAACCCTAACACTCTCTGCAGTGTAACTCTAACCCACCATGCCCTGCAACCTAACCCTTACCCTCCATGCCCCATAGCCTAACCCTAACCTTTCTCTTATGTACAACTCTAACTCTTTACCTGCTACATCAGCAATCTGTTGGTGTGATGCCTTTTTTTGCTTATGTTTATGATGATCTTTTTTTATGTTATTTCTTTGACTGAAAGGGTTCTCTTTAAATATATTGTGTAAACTTTCCAAGATTAAGTCTAATTTTAGTTTTATGAGTGTGGTTCACCGGTACGATGGTCTTCATTTTGAAAGACCATCGTACTACAGCTGAATGTGGACCGCCGGCAATTGTGACACCTGGAGTTGCAAAGAGTCACCTGCTGAAAGGTAAGCGTTTAACCAACTCTGGGCCGAATTCAGAGCTCTGGAGGCATCTTTAAGACCCTGTATACGCAATCTGCTTTGCAACAAGAAACGTAGATGACGTTAGAAAATGACTGCGCATGCACAGAAGTTCAAATCGGATAACTCCGGGCGCATGAATCTGGCCCTCTATCCTTAACACTTTCCTAACCCTAACACTCTCTTTCCTGCAGCCTAACCCTAACCTTTCCCTTCTTCAGCCTAACCTAACCTTTCATGCCCCGCAGCCTAATTCCAGCCTTCTAAGCCCGGCAGTGTAACTCTAACCCTCCATGCCCCACAGCCTAACCCTAACATTCCTTGCACCACAGCCTAACCTCAGCCTTCCATTCCCCGCATTGTAACTCTAACCCTCCATGCCCCACAGCCTAACCCTAACCTTCCATGCCCCACAGCCTAACCCTAACCTTCCATGCCCCACAGCCTAACCCGAACCTTCTATGCCCTACTGCCTAACCCCAACCTTCTATGCCCCATAGTTTAACTCTAACCCTCCATGCCCCACAGCCAAACCCTAACCTTCTATGTCCCGCAGTGTAACTCTAACCCTCCATGCCCTGCATCCTAACCCTTACCCTTCATGCCCCATAGCCTAGCCCTAACCTTTCTCTTAAGTACAACTCTAACTCTTTACCCGCTACATCAGCAATCTGTTGGTGTGATGCCTTTTTTTTGCTCATGTTTATGATGATCTTTTTTTTATGTTATTTCGTTGACTGAAAGGGTTCTCTTTAAATATATTGTGTAAACTTTCCAAGATTAAGTCTAATTTTGGTTTTAGATTTTAAAGAGGGGGATTTATTAGGTAATGAGCCTCTAATCTGTCTATATACATGCTATTGTCTTAATAAAATAATGAGTTCTCATTTTCGCCACATGTTCCAGGTATAACATAAAATAATCCCTTACTTATGGTATATAATTGCACTTTTCCAGCCGAGCTGCCATCTCCAGGACTAATGTTCTCCTGGTTAGAACTGTGTTTTCCAGCAATAGGGAAAGGACGTCACACTTGGAAGCCTCAATCAGAACATTACAAATATAGTTTAATAGATATGTATTGGTATAGATCAAATGACAATACTATATCATTAGTTAAAGGGACAGTTAATCTAAAGGATAAATGAATCCATTATTTAGAATCCTCTTAAAAAAGATACAATCCAATGCTCCCTTACCTTCACAGAAGCGAAGATATTCTACAGTACATACAGTACACTTATATATATCATTTTATTTACCCTCTTTACTTTAATAGTTTTATGCACAGCTTTTGTTGCTCAATTTTTAGTGCGTGCTGTAATTATGACCTCTAAATGGGTGTGATGTTCAAATAATAATTTATAACTCAATGGCCCCAGATTCAGAGCTACGTGCGTTTATTTCGATATGGTCCAATATCTTAAAATTAACTTTTATGACTATTTCTTAACCTATATAAAGTAATGTGAATCAATGACAATGCTTTTTGTTTGTTTTTTAATATAAAGAATCCTTCAGTTTAGTTTTTGTTCTTGTACACAAATATCTTCACATCTAATCGCTATTAAAAAAAAAAAAGTACAAACGTTGTCTGTTATCTGCTGTACTGTACACTGCCCTTCAAGGCAGAGATGATAACGGTTTTTGGGATGGTGGCTAAGCCTTCGATAATCCCAAAGGCCTTAGATGAAATGTGATGAAAGGTGAAGAGGTAATCTCATATTAGTTAGAAACTTTGTAATTATTTGTTATTATAACTTGACCTCTCGTTTTATTTGTTTTCCAGAATTGAAAACTTTCACTGCCCACCAATTTATGCTGACAGCCTGCACAATAGTCGGTTGTACAAACAGTTCCCAAGTTATTTTCCTCACCGCACAAAATCCACCGGAATATGTGTCCGCACCAGTGCTGAGCGTCATTGATTCTACTAGTATATACATTCAGTATGTATACATTATCTTCTGTATTACCAATGCACTTGTGTTTACATTATACAATGTATGCAAAAACTCCATAAATGAAAAGGGCATCAAAAGATTATGAAGGAAAAGAAATCCAGAGTATGATATATATATGAGCGGATGATACAAATACACAGGGCTACCTTCAGAATTTGTGGGGCCAGGGACACATCAATGTGGCCCCATCCCCTATGTCAGTGACATCACATGGGTAGGGCCCCACAGACCTGCGTTACCATATGGTTGGTGCCCAGGAAAATTGTTCCCTGTACATTGGACCTGTAAAGATGGTGGGCCCCCATCAGCTGCGGGCCCGGGACAGTAGTCCCGGCTGTAGTCCCCTGATGGCAGCCCTGCAACTACATGGTAAAGCCAGTAGCACAAGAGCAAGATACAGTAAGCAAGGAGTGAGTGAGGAAAGGGACCTTGAATGACGGGGGCCAGGATACTGAGCTTGAGAAGTAGCCTGTGGGTGCAGCCAGGGGTGTATCTATGGGTCCTGTGCCCCTGGCAAAGTAAGGGACTGGCGGGCCCCCCACATTTACTCCCATCATGTGCCTCCAGCCCCCCCCAGTACTCCCATCATGTGCCTCCAGCCCCCCCTCCCAGTACTCCCATCATGTGCCTCCAGCCTCCGCCCCAGTATCTCCAGCCCCCACCTCCCAGTACCAGGAGGGGGTGGTATTGATGAGGGACCCGGGTATGTGCAGCACTGGTGGTCATTTAAATAAAAAAAATTTCCTTTCCTTTTTATACATTGTTTATTTATTTTTAAAGAGTCCGGAGATTCTTTTAGAGGAATGGGGGACTGAGGGGATATTACTATGGAGACCCCTGGTTTTCTTACCTTACAGTCTCATCTGCCGAGCGGAACTGCCGGCTACCATTTGTCCCATCCAGTGGTGGCCGAGACTGGGTAATGAAGTCCCGCGGGACTTCATATGCTAGCCACAGTCCCACTCGGTGGATGAGACTGTAAAGGTAAGGAAAGCCGGCCCTCATTTTAGCATCCAGCCGCAGTCTGGTCTGGAGTCAGACTGCGGCTGGATGGTAAAATGGTTCAATTAGGCGATACTACCTCTTAGCCAAGGTGGCATCACTGGGCGTCGCCTCCCTTTGGCTGGCTCCCCTGGCAGGTGCCATCCTGGCCAAGGGGTAGATACGTCTCTGGGTGCAGCAGATGAGGGAGAAAGTGCACACATAGGGCCTGGTTCAATTAGCCGTGACGACGGGAAAAAACTGGCAGTACGCTTTTTTCCGGCATAGACGGTATGAAAAATAAGCTAATTTTTATGCGCACCTCTATGGGGAGCGCATTAAAATCTCACCCCAAAAAAATGTGCGGAATTAGCTTTGCAGCGCAAATAACGCCGGTGTGAAGCTAATTGAATTAAGCCCGTAGCGTTACAATCCATAGACCCTACCTTATAATTTCCTAGCCAGATCCAGACTTCCTTACATGAGGCTACTTGTTGCCTATATAGGCAACATCTGCACATGTCAGATGTTATGCCTTGAATCTCAATGCAATCCTGTACACTAGTAGATCCGGACAACAAGGTGGCCCATCCAATCCTCTCCTCAAAAACTCCACAAGTCGTTCGGAGGGACTATTGAAATTTTGTAATATGGACTGGCTTAAAGTTTTTCATGTGGATCAGTGGTCATCCAGAGCACTAATAATAGGCACAGGAGACTTAAGGTTGCTCTAAGGCAGTGTAACTGCTGGAAAGTTTGTCTGTGAGCGGGGAGTCACAGGGCAGCTCACTTCCCACTTACATACAGTCCAACAGACCTGGTATAGAGTTGTGGAACCGGCCCAAGGTTCCTGACTTTCCCTGTACGTTTTGAATTTGTCTGCATAATTTGTGCACATTGCATAAGTGACGTCTGCTTTCCACCTGGTCCTAAGAGAGGTAAAGAAGGCATGTACCTAGGAAGGAACCAGGAAACTGAGCTAAAGGAAGCAGCCTATGGGTGCAGCAAATGAGGTAGAAGGTGTAGTAGTAGAGGGAGGACAACAGGAATCAGCTACATGGTAGGATATAAACAAGCAGTAAGTATATTTACAAAGGTCAATTTTTTTTGAAGCGATTTGAAATCGACTGATCTCGCCGTTGATTTTTAGCCGCGATTTGAAATCCCCGTCGAGGTGCATTGATTTTTCAAAAGCTAAATCGCTTTGCTTATCTATAGAAAAGCACAGCGATTTTCCCTTGAAAAATCACATTGACTTTGTTTTAAAAAGCAGTTGCTTTGTTCTTCGGCCTCTTCCGGCACTTGCCCAGGTGACAGGCTCCTTCCTCTTCATGGCCGCCGCTACTAATGACCATTCGGACACAAGAGGGCAGCCTTTTATAGTAATTATGACGTAATAAACACTAGAGAGCTCACTAGAGCCCCCTAATGTAAATGACGTCATATTTTCTTTAAAAGGGTGCCCTCTAGTGTCCAAATGGTCATTAGTAGCGGCGGCCATGAAGAGGAAGGAGCCTGTCGCCTGGGCAAGTGCCAGAAGAGGCCGAAGAACAGAAGAAAGGACCGGATCAGCATCTTCAATCAACCGGACAACATTCTTCAAGCCACTGGAGAAGATTATCTGCAAAGAAGCAAGAAACTACAAGCAACTCGTCCCAAGAACGATGACAGATAAACGGTGAGTGTGAAAATGTTTTATTTCATTTATGCAACACACAGTACATTAATACACATTTAGTACAAAACAGGGTGGCCACGGGGGGTAATTTTACAGAGTAGGGGGCAATATAATCAATTTTAAATGTTTATTTTAGGCACACATGTATGTTAATGTATTTGGGTATGTTTTTTTCACACTGTATTTTTTTTCGGCACCGGAGACAGCGCAGAATGCTTAGAAGGCTTAACATGCTGACGCTGATATTAGTACAAGACTCAGCCATGCTAAGCATTCCAGACATGCTGCGCTTGCATTTTGTAAAGAGAACAACACATGTCAAATATATTGACATGTGTTTTTCAGGTATGGTGTGGGGCGCTTTCATTTCAGGTACGGTGTGGGGCGCTTTCATTGAAAGCGCCCCACACGGAAGGCGATTTACTTTTCTACAATTTGCCGACAATCTAAAGGCAATTTAGACAAATCGCCTTTAGTGAATACGGCGATTTGTATTTTTTTAATGGCAAACAGCTTGACGATTTCTGTCCAGCGATGTTTGCCGGGTCGATTTTGCTAAAGGCTAAAGTCCCGGGACTTTGCCTTTAGTGAATACAGCGATTGCATAATCGTCTGCAAAGTTCCGGGAGTTTAGCAAAATCGATCTTTGTAAATATACCCCTGAGACAGGTCAAGAGGTTCATTGTATAGAAGGATGGAGCCAGGAATCTGAGCTGTGTAAAGCAGCTTGTGGGTGCAGCAGGTGAGGAAGAAGGTGCAATAGTAGAAGGGAAACACAAAGTATAATGACTTATGAGACCTAATATCGTGCAGACAAGGTACAGACTATTATTATTGTTGTTTATTTATAAGGGGCCACAAGGTGTCCGCAGCGCTGTACAAAATACAACAGCAAAGTATAGTAAAGACATACGGGGCAGGGATGGACAGCATAGAACATAATAAAATACAATATAAATATCAAAATATCACAAAAATACAATAAAGTGAAGCAAGCACAGAACGCAAGGCAAAATGCGATGTGTCAAGCTTGGCAGATCACAGAGGAGGGGATAGAGCGCAGTGAGAGGTTGAGAGGTAGTCACCAGGTGGGGAAGGGGTAAAAGGGTATCAGAGGGGGGACAATAGGGTATGAAGTGAGAGGGGAGTGGTGGAGGAGGGAATAATACTGGGATGGAAGGTCCTGATCACGTGAGCTAACGTGGGAGGGATGAACTTACAGAAGACATAAGGAGAGGGAAGGAAGTAGACTGCTGATGTGAGCGGAGGAGAGGGGGAAGGAAGGAGAAGAAGGGATAGATGTAGGAAGCAGTGAGGATGTTAAGTGGAGGAGGGGTAGGCTAGCTTGAACAGACTGGGGATATATTTATATATCATACAGACTGGGTCTATATATAGAGATGATTCTGCCTTAGCATAGAGCATGAATACTAGAGATGAACTTTGATGATACAATAGGAAAGAATTGTGTAGTCCCAAAAAAATATTGGTTTTGCCAAAACAAAAACCAAAATCAAAACACGTAATGGCTATAAAATATAAATGGCCAATAAATTGATAGGCACATACTACATGTACTCAAATTATATATCTTTTTTCACTTTTTAGGTGGAAGGAGCCAACGATAATTAATGGGATTCTTGAACGTTATTTGTTACATATCTCCGATGATCCAACTAATAGAACTTCATGGAACACTGTCTACAATAGCACTGATCTGTTTCTGGATTACACCATCGAAGGATTAATACCAGGAACCAGATATTTCATAGCAACGAGCGTAAGTGTTCTGAACAATACATCGTAGTGTATTTTAATTACTGCAAAAGTACCATATGTTAAAAAATTTAAAAATATAAAAAATGTACCATTAGATTTTATTTAAAAAAAGCCCACATATTTGAGCCGGTTCTCCATATTTATAATGGTAATGTCTGCAAATCAATGTGGATGCCCCCACAGTGCACTTCTTTCTCCATGAATGATAGAACTGTGCTGCAGAAGTTAGGGCCATAGTGATACAAATAATGGGCCAGATCCAGAATTACATCCATCTTCCATAGATGGACGTAGTTCAATAAACAGTAGCTACTGCGCATGCGTAGTAGCTATTGTACGTAATCTGTGTATCGTTTCGATACGTAGATTGTGTATACGCCGGCTTTTAGACGGAAGTAGTTCTTGATCCAGCCCAATGTTATAATACCTCACATTACCATTGGATCATTTCAAGGATTACAACATGTTACATACAAGCATAGAGCTCTAATTAGATGAGGTTCAGGTGATATCCAGACAAGAACGAAACTACAGATGTGACCACATACACCTTTATACTCCCTGGTGCTTTTTTTAATGTCATGGAGCCAGATCCTGACCTAAGTACGATAGGGGACTTATGCAAGTCATTTGCATAAGTTCCCTGTCTCGGAACATCTGCGCATGTGCGCCAGATGTTTAGACAGCTTAAGTACTAACGTACGTAACGACGTTACGTACATCAATACTTACGCAGAAGGGGCACGTAAAGCATGCGGGGGTCTGGATCCAGCATAACTCCATCAGGCATACGTTATTATTATTATCATTTATTTATTTATTTATTTATAAATGTATTTATTTATAAAGCGCCACACACAAAGTGTTTGTAGCGCCATACAAAATACAACAAAATACAGTACAGACATACAGGACAGGGGTGGACAGCATAGTACATAATAATATACAGTACAGACATACAGGGCAGGGATGGACAGCATAGTACATAATAATATACAGTACAGACATACAGGGCAGGGATGGACAGCATAGTACATAATAATACACAGTACAGACATACAAGGCAGGGATGGACAGCATAGTACATAATAATACACAGTACAGACATACAAGGCAGGGATGGACAGCATAGTACATAATAATACACAGTACAGACATACAAGGCAGGGATGGACAGCATAGTACATAATAATACACAGTACAGACATACAAGGCAGGGATGGACAGCATAGTACATAATAATACACAGTACAGACATACAGGGCAGGGATGGACAGCACAGTACATAATAATA
>WWET01000090.1:290307-308047 GCA_011038615.1 Limnodynastes dumerilii | reverse complement strand
GGGATGGACAGCATAGTACATAATAATATACAGTACAGACATACAGGACAGGGATGGACAGCATAGCACATAATAATATGCAGTACAGACATAAAGGGAAGGGATGGACAGCATAGTACATAATAAAATACAATATAAATGTAAAAATGTCACAAAAATACAATAAAGTGAAGCAAGCACAGACAGCAAGGCAAAATGCGAGATGTCAAGCTTGGCAGATCAGGGAGGAGGGGATAGAACGCAGTGAGAGGATGAGAGGGAGCCACCAGGTGGGGACGGGGTAAAAGGGTAGCAGAAAGGGACAAGAAGCTACATAGTCATTACTATGGGAGTCACCGCCCATAGTCATTACTATGGGAGTCACCGCCGTCAGTGAGGTCTTTTAGAAGTAGAGACAGCCGAAAGCTAATTTTCGTCTGCGTTTATTTCGAAAACACAGCCATATTAGATTCTTTTTTTATTCTAATGGGTAAGTATGCCGATCAGCATACTTACCCATCAATTTATAGTAAACGCCATTGAACACCTTTCCAGGGACTTTTAGGGTTAGGTTTTGGAGAAGGGAATTAACCAGCTTACAAAATGGCTGCCTCCATTGTGTATATATATATATATATATATATATATATATCAGGTGCACTTAAAGCAGTTCTTTTGACATATTTGCTTTTAAAACCACTATTTATGTCTATCTCGTTATATGTTTTTTTTCAACATTCTTTTTTGTTACTTTTAACAGTTGAAATCAGTTTAACAAATGTTCCAAAGTTTACCCTGTTTTTATTCTTTTAACTTAACTTAAAATTCTATATATGGATATTTGTTTTGATGAATACCATAAGAAATATTCCACCCTTGATTACGAATAAATTTACATTGATGTGGATAGGATGCATACATTTATCTTGCTCCGTATGCACTGGGTTTTTCTAAATATATTCTCACTTGAGCATTAAATTGTAAAAACGGTGGCTGGCAATTAAAAATTAGGCGAAAAAATTATTCAATACACTGCCTATCTGCATATTCTTTTGTGCTTCATCTAGAGATTGCATAGGTAACATTTCATACGAATCAATCTAGCATTTATACCTTATGTCTGTGTCTAAAAATATATTGGATAGTTCCTAGTGAACATTCATTAATTTAATTGCGGTGGGGTCATTTAAAGATCACAGTAATGTCTTGATTCAGCTAAGCAACTTCCAAAGGGGGATGTCACAAAATGAACTAGCTGCAACATTAAGGGGATATTTTAAATGTCCAACTTAAATTAAAATGCAATGAAAGACATTTATAAAAAAAAAATTACTAAAGAATAATAATAACAAAATTGTAATAATATTAATAATAAAAATGTAAAAATAAATTAATCAATCCAAACATCCGATCGTGTTGTGTTTGAAAGCCCCGAATGCAGTGTGAGTGAGAATCCAATAATGTATTCGTGCAAGCATGGGAGTGGTTTCGCATAATTAAACACAGATGCGTGGATTTACAGTAGTAGGTGGATGTAGTTACTGCTGCGATTAGCTGATTAGCCGTCGACTGTATTAATGTCAAAATTGTGCGAATAAGTAAGATTCCTATTGGGAATGAGTACTATAGCGGATAATCCTCTCCCCAATGGGCTACGAACGGGGAAGCAATTAAGGTTAAGCAGATAGAAGGGTAAGGTTAGGGTTAGGCTGCAGGACATGGAGGGTTAAGATTGGGCTGACAGAAGGAGAAGGTTAGGGTTAGGTTACGGGACATGGAGGGTTAACGTTTGGGTGATAGAAGGAGAAGGTTAGGGTTAGGCTATGGGACATGGAAGGTTAAGGTTAGGCTGATTGAAGGGGAGAGTTAGGGTAAGGGTGAGGGTAAAGGTTAGGGTTATGGAAAAATACTACCTGTTACCACTCTGTGTGGTCTGATGAAAAATCACCATCACCGCTGCATTGCCAGGATACGATGTGTTAATTAACACACCCTACAGCAGTGATCAGCTATTGAATCCTCGTTGGATGTTTTGACCGCAGGACCATATCTTAATCGGAACTGAGCCTTTATACTGCTGAGGTTATTAGAGTAGTTGTTCAATGCATTTCATTGGTCCTGATGAAGTCCAATTGTGTTGAAACATGTTGTTACAACAAACACCTCTCTAAAAACAATGGAGCGGATTCTAAAATGCTCACTAAGTGCTCGCATCTGTGCGAGTGCTTAGGAACCTTAACCCTAACCATCTTTTCCCCGCAGCCTAACCTTAACCCTCCCCTAACACTAACCATCCTCGTCTCGAAGCCTAACCTTAACACTCCCCTAATCCTTACCATCCTCGTCCCATAGCCTAACCTTAACCCTCCCCTAACCCTAACAATCCTCGTTCTGCAGTCTAACCTTAACCCTCCCCTAACCCTAACCATCCTCGTCTCGCAGCCTAACCCTAACCATCCTCGCCCCACAGCCTAACCCTAACCATCCTCTCCCCACAGCTTAATCTTAACCTACCCCTAACCATCCTCGCCCCACAGCCTAACCATCCTCGCCCAACAGCCTAATCTTAACCCACCCCTAACCATCCTCGTCTCGCAGCCTAACCTTAACCCTCCCCTAACCATCATCATTACGCAGCCTAACCTTAACCTTCCCTTCTCCAGAGACTAATTTTAACCCTTCCAATCCTGCATCCTAACCCTAACCAGAACAGGTACCTTGTGAAAATAAGACCATTCAACATGGTACTTCTTCCAGTATTCTCATTTTCACTATATAAAATAGATAGAACTGCAAATTCAGCAATTACTATTCTCTGTTTGTCTTTGTGGCCCTGCTTCTTTTAAAGACTGTGCTCCCTGCTTTACAAACATCCCCGCACCTGGCCGGGACCCGGTCCCATTGTTAGATGGCCTTTAGCAGTGCAGACCCTTACTGACCTTATTAGAGCATATATTGGAAACAATAAACATGTCTGATTTCCCTCGGCTCTCCATTGCTCAGGCATGTTCAGGAGGCGGATGTACAATGAGCGACGCGGCTGAGGCTTCCACAGAAGAGAGTGTACCAGAAGGTCTTCAGACTCTGGAAATCCAGTCACATTCGCCTGATTCTTTCAACATATCCTGGTCCAAACCAAGTCACCCCAATGGTAAGGCGCCCATTATGATAAAGAGAATAGAGATTGCTACTTAACCGTTTAGGGGCTGATCCAAAGTTTAAGAATAACATGAAAACAGAACAATGTGAACTGTGGAAACAGAATGGAAAGAGTTGAGAGGTGACGTTTTTTTCTCTAAATGACTGCTTAGGATGAAAGCTACTCCGTATTTCTGCTCAATAAGCAAAAGCTAGGGGCCTGAATCAATTAGCCTTGCAGCTGGGTATTTTGTGGTGTGAAGCTAATTGTGCGACTTATTATTTTTTTTATCTGTGCCTCATAGAAGTGTGTGTAAAAATCGGGTACCATAACAGACGGGCTAACATTTTCCCTTCTATCGCAGGCCGCAATTCTAATTGAATCAGGCCCTAAGTATTTTCCTTGAATGAAAAAAAAATATGAATAATTTGCCCCCCATTGCATTTCAACATGGTGCTGCCCAGGTGTAAATTTCCACTTACTATCTTGCTGATAGGTCGCGCTGAAAAATGAGAGTTGTAACGCAGCAGTTTATACAAGTTTGCATGATTCCAAAGTATCTTTCAATGCTCTTTAGAATGAACATGATGTGAAATTGATGTTATTACTGTATCCTTTCATTTTAAGAAACAATTTGAAAAATTTTTTAAACAGAAAATAAAACCCCATTAAAATGAATATCACTGTTAAAATACGCCTGAGCAATATTTGTGTCTTAAATATTTAGAGATTACAAATAAAAAAGGAAAGTTACTCTTATGCAAAACCATGTTGAAACAGATTCTAGCTCTCAATTTCCTATTACATACTAGAGAATGTCAGTTAGAATCTGATTGGTTGCTATGGGCAACATCTCCATTTTTCCAAACCCGCAGCTTAGTAAATCTGGCCCCAGCGTTACTATCACACTGTTATTTAGACTTGGGATAGAAAACAGCACCTCTCAACTCTAATACAGTGTGTAACAGATGAAATATGACTCCCCTGCAATCACCATGGTTTAGCCCAGGAGTAAATTTCCTCCCTTAATTTCTATCTCTGAATCAGGTCCAATGAGTGTGTTTTAAAGTGTTTTTGTCTCTTAAATTGATCAGTAAATATTAAAGTTTTAACTAAGAATAGGGGCATTTCATTAAGAAAAATCTCCTCCATCTCGCACTTACATCAGCCTTGAGGTGGTGCAAAATTTTAGGAGCGTAGGGTATTCATACTACTGACGTAGTGGAAGCGTTAACCTGCTCATTTGGAAGCGGGCACAGGCGGGTCAGCCACGTTGTGTCTGCTTTTTTGTGCCCGCTCACATTCTGCACTTACACAGTGTGAGTACCTGCTGCACAGCGTGTGGTTTGCCAGTACGATGCGTTTATTATCGACGGTTCACATACTGGCACTCAAATGCTGTCAGCATTCCCTGATTGCCATTTTCCAATTAGACGTCACCACAACAGCTGTCTAATAGAATACTGTAATAGATACATTACAATAATCCCGTCCCTAACCCTAATCCCTAATTCTAATTCCTAACCCTAATTCCTAACCCTAATCCCTAACCTTAACCCTATATCTTTACACTAATACTAATTCCTAACCCTAATCCTAATTCTAATTCTAACCCTAATTCCTAACCCTAATTATAACCCTAATTCCTAACCCTAACCCTAACCCCTAACCCTAACTCTAATTTCTAACCCTAATTCTAACCCTAATTCCTAACCCTAATTCCTAACCCTAACTCTAATTTCTAACCCTATTTCTAACCCTAATTTGTAACCCTAATACTAATTTCTAATCCTAATTCCTAACCCTAATCCCTAATTCTAATTCCTAACCCTAATCCCTAACCTTAACCCTATATCTTTACACTAATACTAATTCCTAAACCTAATCCTAATTCTAATTCTAACCCTAATTCCTAACCCTAATTTGTAACCCTAATACTAATTTCTAATCCTAATTCCTAACCCTAATCCTAGTTTCTAACCCGAACCCTAATACCTAACTCTAAAACTAACCAGTAACTGGGAACCAGCACAAGTTTTGGGAATAGTGAATATCACAGGAGGTCCCCTGGGGGGAAGTAAATGTCAGGTAATAAAATTGTTACTTTCATCAGAGTACCCGTGCCAAAATAAACTTTTTCTAAACTCGAATCCTGTCTCTACTTGCACAGTCGACATTAGCCCGTCCGCAGTTTCATTTTCGAAATAGCGATTGCTGGAACGGTAAACGAGCACTGCGGTGCTTGCACCTAAACAATTGCTGTAAGCACAGCTCTGGGTCAGCCTCTTTGTGCTCAGTTAAATGGCTGATTGCAAATCATGTTGTCACATCTAGAATATAAATAGCTTTTAAGATTTTTGTCTGCTCCTTACTGTAAATATTTGTTACATAAATCGAAATGTTGCAGTTTATTTGACTATATTTAGCAGAATGAAGTGCAGAAAGTTTGAGCAGTGAGTCTTGTATTGTTTAGCAATAAGCATTGAGCAGAAAAATGTTCGTGTTCTTTTTAACCAGCATCTCCAAGGACTGAAGTGTGACAAAATCCATTTGCAAGAAGCTTAACATTTGTCTTAAATAATGCAGCAGTCACAAGCTCAAGTAACAACAACTTCAGATTTTCACTGCACTTTGTTCTAGGGGACCTTTTAGCAGTTTTCTGGTGTTACATATTTCATGCTTGTTTAGTAGAACAATACTCAGTATGCAGTATTTATAGATCAATTGTTACAATAGTTACATTGTGTCTGCATGTTATGAAAACATATTATCAATTGGATACAAGAGCATTTTATCATTTATTTATTTATTCATTATTTTATTTATGGGGTTTTTTTGTTGTATTTTTTTTTTGCTTTGTGATATTTTTTTTTCTTTTCATGCTTTTTCATTTGTTTCTCTGGTTACTGAGATTCATATTAAATATGAGAAGGATCAGGAATGAATAAATATAATTTAAATAAAAGATAAAAATCATTTCTAAACGGCAAAAATCAAAAAATCAAATCAAACCAAAAATAAATCTCAGTATGTTATTTTATGTGTTCTGATATGTTGATATCACAGATGTCCATTTTGATATTTTCTGTGCTCTAAATAAGAAGTTTGATTTTGAGTTCTAAATTATAGAAACACTAGGAATGATCCCATAATGTAATGTGAGGGGTGCAAATTTTAAACAAATTATATTCATTTAATTTTATTATTTACATTTTTTCATTCAGGGAAAATACTTAGAGCGCCCAGTGCTGAAACTCTTCAACTTTTAAATGTAATACAGAGTTGAGTTAGATTTATTTTTGCGCATTTTTTATAACCCAACAAATCCCACCTTGTGCAAAATGATTTGCCGAGATACAAATTTTATTCTTTGTTTCACAGTTGCTCTTAACTATGGATCAACCCTTAGAATTTACCTTAAATTTGGTATATTGTAAAGTTTTGGTATATATTGGTATATACATTGTGTGTGTGTGTGTGTGTGTGTGTGTGTGTGTGTATATATATATATACACACACACACACACTCACACACAATTTTAACAATCAGTATAAACAAGATTGGGTAGTAACAAAAAGATTGAATGTCTAAAAGGGCCCTGTTCAGAAGTTTAGACTTAGTAGGATAGTGGGTTTAATACATAAAGGCAAGTTCTGTATATTATACAATGGAGCAGCCATGTTCTATGGTAATAGTGCTCAGTGCTCAGTATCATCAGTCAAACAGCAGTGTTACTACCAGGACTGAGGGGATATTACTATGGAGACAGACAGGGTGTATGGTAACAGTGCTCAGTGCTGTGTATTATCAGTCACACAGCAGAGTCTGGTTAACAGCAGAGATGAGGGAATTTAGAATAGAAAGAGATAGTGTGCAGTTGGAGAGTAGTGGATAGTCTTAATGGGTGAGGAAGGTTATTCCAGAGAGTGGTTGCAGCCTGGGAGAAGTCCTGTAATAGGGAATCAGAGCATGTATAAAGTGTAGAAGAAAGTTGTAGATCTTTTGAGAGAACGAGCTGAGATATATCCTGAGAAAGTGTGGATATGCATGCGTCTTGTTTATGGCTTTATAGGTTAGCAAGAGGATTTTGCATTTGATTCTGTAGTATACAGGCAGCCAATGTAGAGATTGACAGCACCTGATGAACATTTTGCAAGGAAAACCAGTCTTGCTTTAAATTATAAAAAAAAAAAAGTCTATAAAAACCAAAAAGTATATTATGGGACTATATGATTATATGATGGTACAGTATGTTCAAGATTATTTTCCATATAATTTACACATAAATTTGGCTAATACCAACAAAAACTCCTTTGTTAACTCAAATGAGAGAAAGAAGAGATAAATAACGCTAAAGTTTATTCGGTCCCAGTGCCTAATCAATTAAGAAGCAATTAAGAAATATGCTAAACCCCTTTATAGTAAATATTAGAATATTTTTTGTGTACTTTATAATGAAACATCATTAAATCAATCTGGTTAATTAAAGTTTATTGATGTTTTTGATGTTTGAAAGGCCCGTATTCAGAGTACCATATATATAACATAACATATAATAAGCCTATCATATAGTAAGCCTGAGATCACGGGTATCCTAGCAACCAGATAGCCCTCATTTTAAAAGCATCCAGTCGCAGTCTGGCTCCAGACCAGCGCTGTACTAGACGACACTATCTCTTAGACACGGGTGGCACCGCCAGGAGCCGCCCCCCCCCCTTTGGCTGGCGCCCCTGGCGGGTGCCATCCTGGCCGAGGGGTAGATACGCCTCTGCCCTAAAGTTCCCATTTCGTTTAGCGTGAAAATAAATGTCATATTAAAGTAATAATGCTACTACAATTACCATGTACAAAGAGTAACAAAACACAAGGGGGACAAACACTAATTCTCCTATGAAATGTGCTTTACTGTTGGGAATTCCAGTGTCTATTTATGAGACAGTTTAGGGAGTTGGTGCCATCATTGTCTAACTAAATGCAATTTTCAGACTGAAAGTCAGATTGATATTTTTCTTAGTTTTAGCATATGAGGCTTTGAAATGGTTGCTATATATCTTGCATGTCCTTGTCTTAATTCATATCAGCATACGCATACAAAGTAGGCTATGAAATAAAATCTGTTCAAGTTTCCCAAAATATATTGTAAGGTTGCTTTGACTGATATAACCCATGTGCCCTTGAAAAGCATTGAAGTACGGACATGCATTTTGCTGGAAGAGAAATTATCTTCATGTGGATTACTGTTTTATTCAATGGCTAAAAGGGTTTGTGTTTTTGATCAAAGTTAACTAGAGCCCTGGATCATTGCTCTGTGAAAATATGCGGCGCAGGATAATAATGGGTCCTAGTCTATGCATTCAAAATCAGGCTGAAATCAAGTGGAATTTAGTAAATATCCTGTAATGTGGTTCAATCTGTCACCTGGAGATGCACATTGCATGATCTAAGCAGTTTCAAGTTCTTTTTTATGTATTTATATAAATATATATATATTTTTTTTTCTACTTTCTCATAATTTATTACTCAGTACAACTTTACACTGTCCAGTCATTAGGCTGGATCCACACTTAAGAATGAGCTTGAAATTAAGGGCTGTATTCAGAGCTCCGGGCGCATTGCATAGCTTTCCGATTTATGCATGCGTAGTCATTTTCTAACGTCATCTACGTTTGAAAGACCGCGTATACGCAATTTACTTTGCAACAAGAAACATAGATGCCGTTAGAAAATTACTGCGCAGTAGCACAAATGTTACGACACCACCGGAATTACCTTGGACGAGGACCAGGGTAGTCAACAGGAAGAGGCGGGCGAGGCAGTCCAAAAGCCGCGGAGTCTAGTTGGACCTGGTTCTTCGCTAGAGCCTCTGATGGTGAGGATAGACTTGTGCAGCAGATTTACCCACAGGTGGCAGCCCCTGAGCACCGCCCGGGAGAAGAAAGTGAGAGTGGAAACAGGTCAGAGGGAATGGATGGAGGAAATAGGAAAAGCAGAACCAGAAGGAACTGGACTGAGACAAACTATGAAACACAGAACGGACAGAACAGGGAAGACAATACCGGACTGGCCAACAAGACTAACTGGGACAACTCACACTCTCACTCACACTGAAGGAAATCCCCTAAGGGATACAAACAATGGCACACCGGAGCAGGAAGGGTTAATACAGGAAGGATCTGAACAGCAAGGGAGAGAGAGGGGAGTACAAACAAGAGGGGCACCTAAGGAGGAAACTATAACCAGCACCTGCTAAATGAATTGGAGGCTATTTAAAGGAATGCTGGCCAATCACAACATGCAGAGATTGCACCAACGGAAGGAATAGGCTGGTGCCATGGCGACCGGGACGCCTCCTGACTACAGCACGACAGCTAGAGCAAAAGCGCGTCTTACGTTGCCCTGGCAACGTCACTGGCGAGCCCGGGAAGAAGGCAGACAGTCGGAAACAGTGCGTCTGAGCGGGGGAACGGAGGCCAGGACCGAAGAGGAGAGCAACAGAGACTGAAGAGACGGAGGAGAGGTAAGTAAACTATGGCAGCTTGTGGCAGCAATGTGGCGCTGCCTGACATCCGGGCGCATATGCAATGCGGCCGGAGCTCTGAATACGGCCCTAAGAGAAGAAAATTACTCCTGGGCAAAACCATGTTGATTTCAGGAGAAGTCAAGTTAATTGTATTCTTTGACACAGTAGAGAAAAGGTATAGTCACAGCGCTCAAAATACCATATACAGCCTGTACTTCTAAAGGAGGTAACCACTCTCAAATTGTAACAATGAAACATCAAAAATATATTACTGGCGTTAGGTTTCAACAAAGAGGATTTGCAACACAAATGAACACCCAAAGAGATATAATGTTCCTTAATCAAGGTATTTCCCAGAAGAAATACCAGTCTCAGTCAATGATTCAGAGATCCGATATTAACGATAGTTAGTTGCGTATATTTAGGGTCGGATCGATTTTGCATCAACTGCGCATGCGTAGTAATAGTGCAACGCCATGTACGTTGAAGATAGGGTCGGAAATGCCTTAAGGACGGGAACAATTGTGATCCCAAGTCCAGCGGAAATCTACGAACCGAAGGATTTGCATAGAAATGGGCGTGGGGAGGCATTGAGATGAGGGAAAGTGGGCGCGCTTACAGACTTAGGACCCTAAATATACGCAATTAATACACATAAGGTCGGAAGTGAGTGCGGCCAGATAGGGCAAGTCAATGCAGGTCTAACTTGAGGTCTGGCTGCTGTTTGCAAGGGGAGTGACTGTTTATTCAGTGGGATGTAACCTGCTCCGACCTGCCACTTAGATGCATATATTTGCGATCCCATCGCCGATGGATCTCTGAATCAGGCCCTATATGTCTTCACAGATTTCTATTATTATTATTATTATTATTATTATTATAGTGCCGATCCTGTAATAGCTGTTTAGCTTACAGTTTGATAATGAACTGCAGTCCAGTCCTAAAGTGTGAATCATATAATAGTGGTTCAGCTTACAGTTTTGATGGTAGTCCACAATCAATCGTTCCAATTCAACACAAGAAAGTTTCTTAGATGAAATGGATCCCGTGTGTCACTGCAAGCATGTGAAGATTCGTGATGTCTGTAGTCCTCTGACAAGTTTCCCTCTGTACCACGGCCTCGTTGTCACTTCCTGGCTTGTAGACAGCAAGTAGCGTTTTGTCCTTCCTCTCTTCTGGGAAATACCTTGATTAAGGAACATCATATCTCTTTGGGTGTAAATTTGTGTTGCAATTCCTCTTTATTGACACCTAGCGCCAGTACTATATTTTTGATGTTTAATTGTATTGTTTGCATGCAGGGATATATCTTTGAATTGCTTACTGCACACAGATACTGACCAGGTTTACTATTACACTGTTATTTATCACCTCTCATCTCTAATACTATTATATTATTATATTATTACACAGATACTGACCAGCTTTACTATCACACTGTTATTTATCACCTCTCATCTCTAATACTATTATATTATTATTATATTACTACACAGATACTGACCAGCGTTACTATCACACTGTTATTTAGACTTGGGATAGGAAACATCACCTCTCAACTCTAATACTGTTTGCAACAGATGAAATATAACTCCCCTGCAATCACCATGGTTTAGCTCAGGAGTAACTTTCCTATCTTAATTTCCTTCTTAATTCTGGATCCAGCCTGTTGTCCCAATACACATGTATCACAAAATGCATTAAGGCATGAATTATGGATTACAGTAGTTGGATATAGTGGTATCCTAATTCCCAACATTCAAGTGCACTTCCACAACTAAGATAGTGGTCAGCAGGGTTTCCACCATAAATTATGGGGGCCCGGGACACCACACTGTAAAGTCACATATTGGTGGAGTGCCACGGACCTACCGTAATGAATCACAGTGGGCCAACAATGTGCAGAGAAGTTCTTACCTGTACATTGGCCCGCTAATGTGCCTGGTACAGCTCTCCAACAACAGGTATCAGTGGTAGGAGACTGAGGGCAGTAACTCATTTGTCTCCTACCTGCTGCTGGAGAGTGAGTGTTGACAGATCCCCCCTCTCTCTCTCTCTCTCTCTCTCTCCGGATCTAGAACAAAAGATTTGACAGCCCACCCTTTCTTTTTCCTTGGATGGTGGCTCTGGTGGTCAGGCACAGGTGGGCCCCAAAGACAATTTTGACCTGACACTGCAACTATGCTCTTCCCCCATGCTGAAAAGAGCAGAGCATGGTGTCATACTGCAAGCAATAGGCCAGACTGCATGGACCATCTGGTTCTTATCTGCCACCAACGTACTATGTTTCTGTGGTCTCTATTGTGCATGAACCGCAGTGTGGTGACAGGAGCAGAGATTGCTGGGGAGAGAGGCACAGCACAGTGGCACAGGACCTCTTCATAAAGCAGAGTAAACTCTGTTGGTGCAGGTGTTCCAGATCCCCTTCTCCTCCTGGACCCATAGCAGCTGCAGCACCTACACCCATAGGGCCAGATCCAGAACAACGCTTGTGAGCAAATTTACACGTGGCGGAGACGTAATATCGCCTTTTGGTAAGTACTGCGCATGCGCACCATAGAAAATACACGCAGTAATGTAGCGTAATTGTGAACGTATGGGCCATTCATGTATGTGTCACGTAAATACTTACGTGTGCAAAAAATACGTCAGAAATATGTGAAGTAGGCGGGGGTTTGTATTTAAAGCGTACAGTATGGACGTGCTTAGCTGCATAAATTAGTGTTGCCCATACGTACGTGTGCGTATCACTGCGGTTACGTTGGCAAAAGTTAAGGTAGGGTTTGGAAAGTGTATCTTGAAAAAATACGTACGTTCAAGGGGTGTGCCGAGGGGAGTATATAGAATATATGCACACGAAAAGACGCTACGCGAATAAACGTACAGCAAACGTAGTTCTGGATCTACCCCATAGTAATTATGTGGAGGGTGTGACTTTGTCATTAGGGAGACATGGCCACATGGTTGGCTGCTTGTCTAGTATTGTGATGTGCTAAGCAGCTTTCCTACCCCTACAAACACCTACAGATGTGACCACATATACCTTGACTCTCCATAGCACCTCTATCGCAATATGGAAAAAAGCATAAAAGTCTGTTTGCTCACCATTTAGTTGTCATTCGGACTTCAGCTAAGTGTTTTGAATGCAGCTGACGTCAACCATTCCTTTACACAGTGGGAACCTCTAGGCTGAAACCTGTATTACTCACTGTCAGGACGCTGTGTGTATAAGTGGGTGACGTCAGCTTCATTGATCGCGCTCAGCAGATTACTAACTAACTAAATGATCAGTAAACACTTTAAATATATTTAAATGTTCCTATTACCTTTCCACAATGGGTTGGCATTTCACCCCATGTATGGTGGGCTTTTCCTATTTTGGAGAAAGGTGTGTCTGGTCATATCTGTTTACTATCTAATCTACCAGTAGCAGGCTTTACACGGTACCCAATTACTCGTATGACCCTTCTAACATTCCCAGCTCATGACAGACATGTTCTAAATTTTATTTTAATATTTGGGAGAGATGAACTCCAGAAGTTGTTAAACTACAACTCCCAGTATCCTCTAACAGCATAAGCATTGTTGATGTTTGGAAAAGCATGATGTAGTTTGTAGTTATGATGTACTTTGTAGTTTAACAAAGAGTACCAACCTCATCTTATAGGAATAATAGTCTGTATTCATTTGCATAATTTATTGCATTAGCCAACATAATGTCTGACTCTTTCCTCTACCTTTTCAAAAAGATATTTAATAGCGATGCCCTTTTTCCTTGTTGTATAACAAAATGGCTGCCTCCTTATACACTTCAGTAGAGAGAATATTATTAAACAGTAGAAACATGTTAATAATTTGTTGTTTGCTTGTGGAGCCTTAAATAAAGTTGCGTGTATTGAAATTGAATAGAATTGTTTCAGCAGATAGAAGTGGATGCACAGGTAGAATGTGTCATAGGCCCTGATTGGACGATACATTCTTTACATTAATTAGGCAATCATCTGTATCAGCGACGGGTTGGTTAAGTTTATGTCCAAGTTAAAGCTGGTTGGATATAAATTGTATACTTGATATTTGTTATATACAGAATTTTTGTATTTTTTTATAGGATTTAATTGAACTATTATTTTTTAGGGCTTATAACATCTTATGGGTTGTACATGGACGGAATCTTAATGCAAAATTCTTCACATGTAAGTTATTTCGTGGATGGACTGTCTCCCTGGAGTAAACATTCCTTCAGGCTCCAGGCTTGTACTGCAAAAGGCTGTGCCGTAGGTGAAAAGGTAAGAAAATTGCAGATTAAACAGTTCTGGCACTTCTCCGGAATTAAGGTTTTATTGTGAAAAAGTTTACTTTTCTTTGGAAAACGATTACTTCTATAAAGCATTTAAAATCCTTAAAATTCTAAAATGTATATGCAAAAATAAATACTTAAACTTGTTACAGGAAGAAGATGAATTCTGCCTCATTTGTCATGAAAAGAGAGAGATATTTGGAGTTTCCTTCAATATATTTTTAGCTTAAATAAAATGTAAAAAAAAAATCAACGGACCAGATTCACACTTCCTGCTGTATTCCGTATGGTAGCCTCTGCTTGTATGGAATTGGTGATCCACAACCTCGAATGTAGAAGAGCAGGACCCCTTTGCTCTATTACATCAGGATCCTACCTTAAGTATCTCGCATGGAAACCCGTGGCTTCATGGGTGCCAGTAAAAAAGGGGTGTGGCATTGAGGGCAGAGGTGGACCAACATAGATGAGGGACCTTTTGTCTACCACACAGGAAGAATCCCGCCACAAGGAGGAAACATAATAAATATAAATGGGATATATTATGGCTGTGGGATTGGCACATACTATAATATAATGGGTCTAGGATTGGCATATACTATAATATAAGAGGATATATTAGGGGTCTGGGAATGGTATATTATATACTGTATATAAACTATAAACCTAATATAAACCACCTATATTACAGTATGTGCCATAGCTAGACCCCTAATATATCCCACATGTATTAAACACATTGAAAACTCCACTTTCAAAATCCTGCATTTGCCACTGAAGATGGGCACGCCCCCGTGTGGGTGGGGCTTAGATCCGCATGGAGCTCAGCATCTTTTGGATTTGAAATTATGTAACTGAACCCATCAGTCTCCTTTATTTGTTTTCATATTATATATTAGACCATTATAGCAAATTGATTTAATAAATATACAAACGTATATATGGGAAACATTTACATTCTAGTTGAAGCATCAAGTTTCCATGCAATATCCAGGTAGAGAAGACATTGATATTGTAGACATACAGGAATTAAGAATATTTCTAATTAGATTTACATGCAGTGCCGGAATTACCAAATAGGCAGAATAGGCATCAGCCTATGGGCCCCATTTCTTTTAGGGTCCCCTCAATTAACTAATCAAAAAAATATTGATTTGATCTTGAAGGAAAATTTCAATAAAGCTTTTCTTCAATAGTTTCCAATAGACAGAAAACGTAATCAACTCAAAGGAACGAAAGCTTTACATTAAAGACTCTATAGAGAAAATACTGCTTATAAAAACAAGGGTCAGTCAAACACAGTAATCCTGGTATTCAGGGACGGAACTACCATTGGTGCAACTAACGACATGCAGCTCCTTTCTTTGCTGACACTAAAGCCGGCATCTCACTTTGGGCCTGATCCAGAGGTGACTGAATGCCATCTGACCATGTGACCATGGCTGGAACTAACATTTTTGCAACAGGTGCAGCAGCACAGGGGCCCATGCTGATACAAGGGCCCCATAGTTATCATCACCACACCACCAAAGCTCCCCATCGGGTTACCTGGGATATCATCAGGGACAAAGTATATTTATTGCACTTGGGACCACAACTCGCTAATTCCGCCTCTGCTGGTAACCATGGAAGGTTTATACTTACCAGTGCACATCATCTGCCCGCTGGTGCTGGGAAAGAGATTAGAGGCCTATCTAGACTTCCGATTTTACCTTAACTTATTATTTTATTTGATTGCCGCCACTTTTGTGAACACCTTCTGACCCTTCTAGAAGGGAAATGTAACTTCTGACGCCATTTCACAGAGGGGTGGAGTTGAATACACAAGTGGGCGTTCACTCTTAGTACATTGTACAGTATAGATGTGCTCTCTCCCAATCCAAACTTACGTACCTCCAGGAATTTCCAAAGAGTCATTTCAGGTAACTCTTTAAACAATAGACACTTTGGGTTTGATCCAGACTAACGCCGATGCGCTGTGCGTACTAACGCACAGCGTATTGGCATGCACTCCCCCCGACACTCACCCTGTGTCCGGCGTAATTACACACGCCCGCTGAAGGCTACCCTAACTTCAGCCGGCGTAACAGAGTGTAATTACGTCGGCCACAGCATCGTAACGTCCGAAACCTGCCCTCCCTCCCTCATTTGCTTACCTCTCCCCGCGTTCCTTGTCTAACTATAGCGTAGCTATGGCGAGAAACGGACCCCTCGCTGTAACTACGCAACAGTTAGGGATGTCCGATCCTACGGAATGGGTTTCCCTAACTACTCCGGGCAACATCTGGATCGTTATTCTGGATCAGGCCCTTTGACACTCAAAGGCAGGACTAGCAAGTTGTGGGCCCAGGTGCAAAAAATATACTTTGAACCTGATGATATCCCAGGAATCCTGGGGGGGAAGTTTCGGTGGTGTGGTGATGACGGCTGTAGGCCCTTGTTTCAGCATGGGGCCTGTTGCTGTCGCAACCAGTGGTTGCACCAATGGTAATTCCGCTTCTGATGACACAGATAACAATAAATTACATACATAAAACTAATTTGCAGCAGAGCATGGCACAGTTTGACAATCTCTTGAAAGGTATGGTAGATCCATATAAACTAGTTGGAAGACTATTTTCCAGTACAAATGATGTAAAACAGCAGACGATCTTCCATCAAATGGAATACATTTCTTCCGAGAGTCTGACTCAATTTTTGATATAGCTGTTCCTGTGTTTTTCTGTCTTTCAAGGTAACTCAAGAGAGATTAAGGGTCACAAATTGGTCACCCTCTGTGTATGCTATTCATGGGCTCTTTATCACACAGAGAACATTACCAAAAATTCCTAATTGTCTGTTTTAAAAGGGTTCCGTTTCAGTCTTTGAATTGGTTCCAACTTTGCACACAGTCTCGACGGTAGCGCAGAAATACACACTTTATAATCATTAAACATTTTATAGCTTCAGCTACTTTGATGAATATTTACTCTTAAAAGCTTGCCTGGCCCCTTTCCAGTACAGTGTCTTCATTTGTAACTTCAAGTATGTTAGCAATAAAAAAAAAAAAAGTTTTAAAAAAATTAGGATAAAAAATAGAAATGAAATAAATGTTGGATAAGTGTTAAACATATACAGAGTTTATTTAAGATTCAAAGGTTCTGTGCTGAAATTAGATGTCTTAGGATGGATTTTGTTGGAGTTTTTGGTGGTAGCGTTGATATTTCTACCTAGTTTAAGATTCTTTACTCACATCTCATTATCGGTTTGTGTATTTAGCTAATTGATGACTGAATTGAATTGAATTACGTGACACGACATACATATCATTCTTAGGCTAGCAGGGGATTTATAACTGTACATAAATCTAATTTATTTATTTTCAGATTGAGGCGTACACTCAAGAAGCTAGGCCGGAAGGAAACGTTCTACTCCACTCTACCGCGAATGGTCCCAGAGACATCCAAGTCAAATGGCAAGGACCAAGAAGACCCAATGGGAAGATAAAATATGATATCATTTTTTATGGATTGTTTTATGAAAATGAAGGTAAGAGAAGCTCATAGTTTCTTTCCATTTCTGTTAGTTTTGAAATGGTTTTTTTTTAATTCAATATAACCATAATCCAAGAAAGAGGATTTTTTTTATTAACCAGGGGTGGCCAAAATCGCTTCTCATGCTCTACCCTTGGGTTATTTGTTTTCCGCAGGGCTGCCTTCAGAATTTCTGGGGCCCAGAACACACCAGTCGGGCCTGCCCCCATATGACATCATCGGTGATGCCCAGGACAGTAGTCCCAACTGTAGCTGCGGGCCCAGGACAGTAGTC
>WWET01000090.1:265862-280826 GCA_011038615.1 Limnodynastes dumerilii | reverse complement strand
TAGATATGAGATAGATAGATATGAGATAGATAGATATGAGATAGATAGATATGAGATAGATAGATATGAGATAGATAGATATGAGATAGATAGATATGAGATAGATAGATATGGATAGATAGATAGATATGGATAGATAGATATGGATAGATAGATATGGATAGATAGATATGGATAGATAGATATGGATAGATAGATATGGATAGATAGATATGGATAGATAGATATGGATAGATAGATATGGATAGATAGATATGGATAGATAGATATGGATAGATAGATATGGATAGATAGATATGGATAGATAGATATGGATAGATAGATATGGATAGATAGATATGGATAGATAGATATGGATAGATAGATATGGATAGATAGATATGGATAGATAGATATGGATAGATAGATATGGATAGATAGATATGGATAGATAGATATGGATAGATAGATATGGATAGATAGATATGGATAGATAGATATGGATAGATAGATATGGATAGATAGATATGGATAGATAGATATGGATAGATAGATATGGATAGATAGATATGGATAGATAGATATGGATAGATAGATATGGATAGATAGATATGGATAGATAGATATGGATAGATAGATATGGATAGATAGATATGGATAGATAGATATGGATAGATAGATATGGATAGATAGATATGGATAGATAGATATGGATAGATAGATATGGATAGATAGATATGGATAGATAGATATGGATAGATAGATATGGATAGATAGATATGGATAGATAGATATGGATAGATAGATATGGATAGATAGATATGGATAGATAGATATGGATAGATAGATATGGATAGATAGATATGGATAGATAGATATGGATAGATAGATATGGATAGATAGATAGATAGATAGATAGATGATAATAATAATAATAATAATGAAAAAAATCTTAACACTGGGCATAATTGATGTACAAAAAATTGTTTTGCCCTGAAAGAGTTAAGCTATACTATACTTTAATTACTATTCACAATAGAATGTATTTTTATTCCCATAAATTAGTCTTAGTCACACTTATATAATTCTCTTAGGTCAGCCAGCCCAATTAAAATCAATAGAAGTGCAAGTGACATAATCAATCTAGATATTTGATTATGGATTTCAGCCTTTTAGTCCTGGTATACTTTCCTGAGATCTTCCCTAGAGAGCCCAAAATCTCTATTGACATCCATGAATTATGAAGATCAATTGAAAAGGGAGATAATCTTCATTTACATAATGCCTGTGCTCAGTAATGGGGCATCGCAGTCTCACTTGTGGAAGATGAAATTGTCTCAAGCGTGTTATCTCTTGGAAGAAAACCACGAATTGCTTGAAAATGGCGTTGCTTTAATAATGTGTATGAAACATCTCCAGAGAATCCTTGTGTTGATATTTAAGAAAAAGTACATTAAACGCAGTGATACAAAATGATATAAGGGGCCTAACCGACACTCAATCGTTCATCCGATGGGATTTTGAAGCTCAAAATCACGTGATTTGGGCCAAATCGAGCTTAGTGAATGAGGCCCTTTGAACCAGATTCAGACTTAAGAAGCACTTACAAGTGCCATAGGGCTACCTTAACTATCCGTGCAATGTCCACACGGACATTGTCTCTCCCCGCCTCCACCCTGCCCACCCCGGCTAATCTAAATCCCTCCCACTTCTACCTAATCCCTCCCCCTAATCCCTCTTTATACCTAAAATACTCTGTGCGGTCTTTAAAGACCGCCTGGAGGCAATCTACGTACCTAACTGATACGTAGATTGCGTAAAGGACCTACTATGCATGCGCAATAGGTCCTTTATTACAGATACGCACAAAAGAAGCGACTGCTTCTTAGGTGTGAATCTGGCCCTAAGAGAGGAAGGTTACACATGAGCAAAACCATGTTGATTTCAGGGGGAGTCAGGGTAATTGTATTCTTTGCATGCAGGGATATATCTTTGAATCGCTTACTGCACACAGACACTGACCAGCGTTACTATCACACTGTTATTTAGACTTGGGATAGGAAACATCACCTCTCAATTCTAATGCTGTTTGCAACAGATAAAATATGACTCCCCCTGCAATCAACATGGTTTAGTCCAGGTGTAACTTAAGTCTGAATCAGGCCCTATAACACAGACATACAGTACTGTAAGTTGGCACATTTTAATACAGCAACAGATCAGCCAATGGGAATTTAGGTGGGGCATATTGAGTCTGGAAGCAATGCAGCTCCGACACAAGCAGCTAAGTCAGCTGCAAAAATTCACAAATAATGGCTGCCAGGCTTAGACAGGCAGTGAAGACAGCAGGAGAAGGTCCTAAGTGCTGTTCCATTGACAAACACTGAGTAACTTACTCTCCTGGGTGCATCATATGACCTGTACTAGCTGTTCGCTTTGGTTCTTCTCCTGCTCTTCTTTAAGGGCCGAAGTGCCATGAATTAATTGGCTTTGCAAATCTTAGTTACGCACGCGAGCACAGGGCGCTCTCTTTGACTTGCTTGACTGCTGGAGGCGGAACTTTGACTGACTAATATTTAGGCTAAACATGTATTTACCACTAGCCACCAATGATATCTATTTGTAAAATCTTTTTTTTTTTTTTACAGGAGATGAAATTTGCAACATTACCAATAAGAAAAAGATATTGTATGAAAGTCATGAGAGTAACAAGTGGGTCACAATTAATGGTCTGGTACCGTTTTCAAGCTACACCATTGAAGTAAATGCATCAAATAGCCAAGGTCATGTGACCAGTGACCCCATCTCCATTAATATGCCTTCCGGAGGTAGGTACAACAGGGGCAATGGATTGCTGGCCCCGTATTCAGTGTACCGGACCTATAACATATACTTCCAGTGTTTAGCGATGTTTACTACTGCGCATGCGGAGTAATCTATGTATCTTTTTCTTACGTAGATTGCGAAAATTTTCAAACCGTACAAATCGCTAAACACCGGACGTATATGTTATATGTCCTGTACTCTGAATACAGGCCGTTGTGTGTATCTTTTATAGTGGCGGAAAGTCCATATACAAAACTGGAAAATGAATAAACCATCAGCTTACAGTATCTTTATTTCATTCAGAATGCATAAGTACTGTATGTCTGCATTCTGCGCATGGTGTTTTTGCACCACAAGCAATTTTTAATAACACAAAGTAACTAATACTGATGGCGGGGTGTGGTGTTCTGCTAGTCGCACAGCGTGTACACATGGTGTGCAGTAGAGGAATTTTTATCGGGAGGGGAGTGAGAGGAGAGTGAGAGGAGGAGTTATAGGGGAGTGTCCAGAACCCTACCTTAACTTTCATGTGGAACAGCTTCTCGCAACCCCTGGCACTTAATTAACATGGCTAACCCCGCCTCCATTTGGAAGAACTTACAATGTAACATCTGGCATGTGCATGAACCGATGTTACATGTCAAGGGAAATTACACATATGGGGGCAGATCCAGAACTACGCTTCCGTGCGAATTTACGCCTGACGGACAAGTAAAATCGCAATTTTGTATGCTCACAACAGACGATACACTACGTAACGTAACTCTGAGCATATGGGCCATTCATGTATTAGTTGTGTAAGTTTGTACATGGGGGCATGCCAATTTTACGCGATGCCAAAGTACGCCTAAATTACGCAATGTAGGCGGTGGTTTGCATTTAAATTGTACAGTATGGGCGTGCTTACCTGCGTAAGTCCGTGTTGCCTATACGTATGTGTGCGGACGAGAGCGGTAACGTGGCCAAAAGTTAAGGTAGGGTTTAAAAAGCGGAAATCAGTCAAAATACGTACATTCAAGGGGTGTGCCTAGGGGAATGCTTAGAAGATACGCACGCGAAAATACGCTACGCTAGTAAGCGGATTGCATGTGGAGTTCTGGTGTAAGTATCCTTAAGACCCTAATTCTATCTATCATCTATCTATCATCTATCTATCTATCCATCTATCTACAATATATATAATTTAAAACCAGAGCAGGGGGTATTCCACAATGCAAAACACATTTTACACATTCCAGATTAAACATAATAATTTGTTAATTAAGATAAACAATCCTGTATTCTTTACACACTAAGAATGATTCACAGTTAAGAAAATGCGTTGTTTTAAGTGCATATATTTAAGAAGGGATATACTGCACAGGCGTAGTAACTTAATATATGCAATTTACATAGGAATTAAGAACGGGGCAGCTCTGAATCAACATTTTGAACCTATTTTCTCAATCTTCATAATGACTTAAGAATGAAGGGGCGTGCCAGGAAAATTTAAGAATGAAGATAAAAAGATTGGGTGGAGGGAGTAAATCTGGGCACCGTTAGGCAAAAACTTTCTTAATTAGCCGCCCTATGCACACAACTACGAGATAAGGTAGCCTTATGGCCTTCATAAGTTGGTTAAGAAGCTCAGTTACCATTTTCTCCCACGTAATCATTATTTATTTTCTATACATTTAATTTACTTGGTTTTATATACTTAATGCAATATAGGAATTCACTTGGTGTGTAAAGATGAATGCACCTTATTATACTTGACAGCCTAGCATCATCTAACTACATAAACACACATTAACTTAGAATTTATATCAATGTTATCAATTTAATTTAAATATATGTTTCCGTTTTTGTTTCCAGTGAATGCATAGGTTATATAGTAGCTGTCATTTTTATTTCATTTGGCACCATTGTAGTCCTTTTATTCTAGAATCTTGGCATCATCATTAGCCAGTGTCCAGGTACTTTATTATACACTGGATAATTGTGGTTAAAACACACACACATTACAACGTACATCTGAAATGCTTGCATTGCTGTTTATTGCTGTTAATAAAGTTAGGTAATATTTGAATGACATGGTTTATTTAATGACCTGGCGATAAGTTAATCATATAGACCATTAGTTGTGTTGCCTGTAGATTATTCTGACTTTTATTTAACGGCATAAATGTACATTACCATCATTTAGAGGGATCACCAAGAAAGCATGTGGCATTAATATGAGTAGGGGTTCCTAACGAGATTTACATGATCAGTAAATCTCGTTAGGACGTTTCATTAATACAGATGCTTAGTTATGTATTATGGCCCGTATTCTTTCAGACCGCATTTACGCAATCTACAAAAGAAAAAGATACGTAGATTACGTAAAAAAAACGACTACGCATGCGCAGTAGTAAAAATCGCCAATATCATTCTAACAAAACAAATTATAATGAAATAATAATAAGGGACCGGGATCTTCAACTAAGAAGGAGAGGCAACTTATGCACGATGGATGTGAAGGTCACCTTGCCCCAGATCCTGACCTCCGCATGTTTTTGTGCAGGGGTCCGTCATTACGCACCCATAGCGTGCAGCGCACACCCCCTGCACTCCCTGCTGTCGGTAGTATATCTGGACACTTACGTATCCAGATTCCTACATTAAGTTTTACGATTCGGTCTGCAGCCGTACGGGGCTTCCTTGTCCCGACCCGTCGTTATATGGCTATCCCCACCTGTATGGCGGAGATACGACCATCGTAAATGAAGGTTCTTCCCCTTCTGCGTGCTTACTGTCATATGTAACTTAGTAAGTACGCACATGGAACAGATGACTAAGTCCCCTGTCGTACTTAGGTCGTTGCGCAGTACCGCAGTTACGTACGAAAGACTTGGATGTACGGAACTTTTTATAAGAGGGGCGGGCCAGACCTCAGTGCGTAGTTTGTAGGAACTGTGGGCTGGACTTTCTATTTAAATCGTACAATTTGGTCTGGTTTTAGCCCTTACGAACAATTTTCTTGTTCGCACGTTTAGACTTATACGTAGGTATTGTATGTGAGTGCCCTTTCCGCTCACTTACAGAACTTAGGAGCAGACGGATGGAATCGCTCCGTACCTCCCTACTATGCTCCGACTTCAGGATCTGGCCCAATGATAATAAAGGATAAGATCCAACTTTGCTGCGTTTTGAACCGTTATCGGATTCCCTTGCATGGAGACCTTCGAGACTCTTACTCTGCATTAAGTGTTCCGTGTTGTGCGATCGTAAAATATTCCTCCCAACTGTCCTGATACGCAGCCCAAAAAGGGGTGGGGCTTATAGAATAGTGGGCAGAGATTTGACCAAATAAATCCATTTGTGGGTAGAACTAAGAGAGGTTTGATGGGAGTTTACGGAGCTTCTTTTTTCTTTGTTAAGGGATTCTAAATGTTGGGAGTTTTGCATAAAATGGAGACGTATCTAAAGTGTGTATTGGTGCGTCCAATAGCTGTCCATATTGAACATGATAATTCTAAGTCCCACCCAATGGCATAAATAACCAGGCCGCCTATCAGAAACTGTCTAAAGTGTAATTTGTCGAATGAATGGATTGCAATCCAATCGAATTACACAGATGCGTGCACAGCACAGAATCAGAGTATTTACATTTCGAAGTCATTTAGGAAGTCTGGCTCCGGTACGAACGGCCAATTTTCGAATCGGCTGTTTTCTCTGATTTCGATTGCATATGCCTCAATGAGGCTTAGCAATCGATCCAAGGAGCACTGAAAGCTCCGTGGTGCGAAAAGTTGTAAAAAAAAAATAGTCCCCCACTCCTAATTCTTACCCTAACCCTCCCCTCTCACTACCCTAACCCTAACCCTCCCTTCCTGGAAGCCTGACCCTAACCCTCCCTCCCCTGCAGCCTGACCCTAACCCTCCCTTCCCTACAGCTTGACCCTAACCTTCCCTACCTCACATAGATAGTTTACTCACCTGTACCTGGTCCGGCGATAGCAGCAGCGGAGGGATATCGGTAAGTGCGAAAGTGAATGGGTGAAGTATGCCGAATGGCGTATGCCGAATTTTACTCTAAAAACATAGATTTCTAATGGCCTTTTTTTATTTTTACAGACAGTTATAAATTAACACTCAATTCAGAATTCTTATAATTGGTTGACATTGGTGATGTCCCTTAATTTACTTAAATCTAATTGACTCTTTTATCAGTCAAACTTGTATGGATTGGAGATTGATCAGGAAGGTTTGTTAGCAATAGCTGGGCATGTAGTTAAATAATGGAACCGCAACTTGAAGGCATTGTTGCATAAGAATCAGGAGAACGCAGATGAACAAATGAGAACGCATGACATGGAAAATCGTGAAGTTTCTTCGGCTGCTCAAGTTCAAAACAAAGACATTCTACAGTATATAAATTTTAAATACACTTCATTTTGCCTCAAGTCTTGAAGTTCTCTTTTTTTTTTCCTCCCTTCATTTTAAGGTGAATTGAACTTTCTAAAACAGCATCTGAGAGTAAAACGTAGAAGAAAAACTAAATTTCAAATTAGTGCATATTTTTGTTGAAGAATATGTTAGGAAAACATAACAAAAAAACTGTACTTTGACACAGTTTTATTTATCTTTATTTGCTTATATTACCATTTTGCTTTTGTTACATAAATATCAAACATTCCTCAAAATAAAATGCTGCCTGTTTAATACCAGATACAATTTCCATCTGTGTTATATTATTATTATTATTATTATTATTATTATATTATTGTTGTTGTTTTAATTATGGCTATTATTATTGATGAGTATAGTATTATTATTATTTTTTTATTATTATTATTACTATTATTATTATGGACTTGATGCAGACCTTCAAAAGAGGCGTTTTCCGATCACTAGCATTTTGCATTTGCTTCTCTTCTCAGCATGGAGCTCTGGTTTGTGACAATGGAATAGGACAAGGCAGGCTGAAGATGGCTCGTACACAAAGCAGATTGTGCAGTGCGTCTGTGCTTTAAGGTGGGGGTCTACTGTTGCAATACCTTGCGGATGAGGGGATGGGTTTTTTCAGTGGGAGAAAAATCAGACAAACCAGTCAAAGGTGTATACACAAGTTGGGTGCTTCATAGGAGAGAGCATGGACAGAGCAGAGGAGAGAATGAGGGACAGAGCAGAGGAGAAAGCATGGACAGAGCAGAGGAGAAAGCATGGACAGAGCAGAGGAGAAAGCATGGACAGACCAAAGGAGACAGCATGGACAGAGCAGAGGAGAAAGCATGCATAGAGCAGAGGAGAAAGCATGGACAGAGAAGAGGAGAAAGCATGGACAGAGAAGAGGAGAGAGCATGGACAGAGCAGAGGAGAGAGCATGGACAGAGCAGAGGAGAGAGCATAGACAGAGCAGAGGAGAGAGCATGCATATAGCAGAGGAGAGAGCATGGATCGACAGAGCAGAGGAGAAAGCATGGATAGAGCCGAGGAGAGAGCATGGACAGAGCGGAGAAGAGAGCAAGGACAGAGCAGAGGAGAGAGCATAGACAGAGCAAAAGAGAGAGCATGGACACAGCAAAAGAGAGAGCGTGTCCAGAGCAGATGAGAGAGCATGCATAGAGCAGAGGAGAGAGTATGGACTGAGCGGAGAAGAGAGCATGGACAGAGCGGACGAGTAAGCATGGACAGAGCAGAGGAGAGAGCATGGACTGATCAGTGAAGAGAGCATGGACAGAGCAGAGGAGAGAGCATGGACTGATCAGTGAAGAGAGCATGGACAGAGCTGAGGAGAAAGCGTGGACAGAGCGGAGGAGAGAGCATGCATAGAGCAGAGGAGAGAGAATGGACAGAGCGGAGGAGAGAGCATGCATATAGCAGAGGAGAGAGCATGGATGGACAGAGCAGAGGAGAAAGCATGGATAGAGCCGAGGAGAGAGTATGGACAGAGCGGAGAAGAGAGCAAGGACAGAGCATGGACACAGCAAAGGAGAGAGCGTGGACAGAGCAGAGGAGAGAGCATGCATAGAGCAGAGGAGAGAGTATGGACCGAGCAGCGAAGAGAGCATGGACAGAGCAGAGGAGAGAGCATGGACTGATCAGTGAAGAGAGCATGGATAGAGCTGTGGAGAAAGCGTGGACAGAGCGGAGGAGAGAGCATGCATAGAGCAGAGGAGAGAGAATGGACAGAGCGGAGGAGAGAGCATGCATAGAGCAGAGGAGAGAGAATGGACAGAGCGGAGGAGAGAGCATGCATATAGCAGAGGAGAGAGCATGGATCGACAGAGCAGAGGAGAAAGCATGGATAGAGCCGAGGAGAGAGTATGGACAGAGCGGAGAAGAGAGCAAGGACAGAGCGGAGGAGAGAGCATGGATAGAGCAGAGGAGAGAAAGCGTAAGCAGAGTGGAGGAGAAAGCAAGGTCAGAGCGGAGGAGAAAGGTGCAGGAGTCAGGAGAACATGAGAACTTAAGACCTGATCCAGATTTAGTAATGTAAGCTAACTTAAGCAAGCGGCTTGTGTAAGTTGGACTGCGTGTGTACATTGTGCATGTGCGTTGCAGATGTTAGGCATCACAACTCTGAATGAACGGAACTGGTATCTGTCCGTTCAGACATGGGCCTGACAATACTCCGTACGTGGAAGAATGCGCAAAGTGGGCGGAGGGAGGCATTACTTCAGTACATCAGGGCGCTCTGTCCGCACAAAGATACAGAGGTTAAGGTAAGGTTATGAACACGTAAGTCAGATAAAATCCGCCCGGAGCATCATGGGAGTGCAGATTTTAAACTCTGTGCGTGCGGATTTTCGCACTTAATTCTGGATCGAGTCCTTGATTTAATTTTTTTGTTTTGTTTTTTTACTTTTTTTGAACCATTTCAGCGATGATAAAGCTGACATTGTGGTATTTGTCATTTCTGCTGAACGATTAGCTGTACTTGCGATGACGTTTGTCTGTGATAATAGATAAACACAAAACAAAGCATGAAAACAAAAGACATAAAAGGCACAACGCCACTGATACATTTCAGTCACAATACGTTGCGTTACAGCACATCTTTGTCCATTTTCCCTCCGAACCCCGCGCAGATGGAAATCTCCTGAAAAATGTGCAGCGACATCTCATAACAATATCCAGCCAGGTCCTGAATTATTTGCTGGAACAACTCAATTTCAGCACTGATTCCTATATTAAACTCTGAAGGAAGATATTCAGGAATGACCCAGTTTATCATGAGCACACATTGTGGTGCTATTTATTGTATGTGTACTCATATAGAGTCTGCCAGATATCTGCATCTCTCAAGTACACCCGTTACGACTACATAGCATAGACTTTCATTTCTCATCAAAGCTTTATTGTACATTGATCGAAGAGCATTGTGCCAATATCCAGCCTGGCAGATGCAAAAACGTCCTGACAGTTACTCAGAGGAATTGTGTGTGCATAATATTTCATGAACACTAGAGATACAAAATAAATAATCTGAAAATACAGAGAGTTCAAACACCATCTATGTCAGCAGCTCATTTTCTCCCTTCTCTGGGGAAAGTGAATTGAGATCCCTATTTGCTGGCTAAGTAATGCCCGTCTGAAGTGCATTCAACAAAGAACTTCTTTACTCCAAGCAATTCTAACTTTGTTTCCCCCCCTCTCCATATATACATATATAGCACTTATAATATGGACATCATTTTGCTGGTGTAGTCACAATGTCTAATTTTGCATGCATTAAAATGGTGCCTGAATTATTCTTAGCACTGTTTTTATTGCAAAAATAAAGTGGTTTTCTTTCATCGTGACAAACTTTTTGCTGCATTAATAGGTGTCTGTTCTGATACTCCAACGTATTTATTTTTTGCGTGTGTGGTTCGCTGGTACGATGGTTTTTTATTTCGAAAGACTATCATTCTACAGCTGAATTTTAGAGAGCGTTGGAGATGTGAAGAATGCTGAAAGAAGCTAACCCTACCCTTAACCCTCCCCTAACTCTCCCTTTCCCACAGCCTAACCCTAACCTTCCCCTTCTTCCGTCCTAACCCTAATGCTCCATGCCCCCCGCCTATTTCAAAAGGAACATTCTCTCCCAAAAATCGATTGCTTTTGCCTTGCAGTCTAACCCTAACCCTCTCCTTCCATGACCCTGACCCTAACCCTTCCTTCACCAGAGCCTAACCATAAAAGTCCTCTGTGGCAGGTGCGACAGGTCCGGCCGGTTGCTTCTGAAAAAGGAAAAGGCAAGTATACTGATCTGCATACTTACCCATTCAAAAGATAATAATTGGCTGTTTTTTCAGACTGACAATGCCCAAAAGCCTACCCCTGACCCTCCAGGCCCTGCAGCCTAACCCTAACCCCCCATGCCCTGCAGCCTTACCCTAACCCTCCATGCCTCACAGCCTAATCCCTAACCCCCCATGCCCCGCAGCCTAACTCTAACACTCCATGCCCTGCAGCCTAACCCTAAAATTCCATGCCCCTCAGCCTAACCCTAACACTCCATGCCTCGCAGCCTAACCCTAAAATTCCATGCCCCTCAGCCTAACCCTAACACTCCATGCCCCGCAGCCTAACCCTAACCCTCCATGCCCCCCATCCTAACCCTAACGCCCCATGCCCCGCAGCCTAACCCTAACCCCCCATGCCCTGCAGCCTAATCCTAACCCTCCATGCCCCTCAGTCTAAACCTAACCCCCCATGCCCTGCAGCCTTACTCTAAACCTCCATGCCTCTCAGCCTAACACTCCATCCGCCACAGCTTTACCCTAACCTTCCTCTTTAGCCCTAATCCTAACCTTTTCTCCGCCCCAGCTGCCGCAGTTTAGCCCCAATGTACCCGATATATCCGCCGCAATCTCTCTCTATTGGGAACAGGGAAATTGTTTTCCTTTCTCAATAGAAATTTCTATTTAGAAGAATGATACAGACGCCATTTAGTTGACTGTATCGTGTTTAAAATAAGACAGTTCGGACTGGTAACCACATCCCATTTATTACAATTAATTTTCACAATACAGCAACACAAGTTCACATATTGATCTAATTGGGTGTGGTATGGAAGGTCATGAAGTTAATAATTAATTCCAGTACTGGAGTTTCGGACCTGGACAGAGAGAGGATGGTGGGGATCGGGATCTTGGATCCTACCACCAGTACCTGTAGCACTGCACAAGAACAGCGAGCCAATGAGCAGCGAGGACATCGACCCGCTACAGGTGATGTCACAACAGGGGAGGAGTAACACGTACCGGGACCCTGTCTATTTTGTCACTTCCAGGACCCACTATTTCTAATGGCAATCCTTTCTGTACTACAACTACAGACAAACTTTTCTAGAAGTAGTACCCCACCCCCAGGGGTGGAAACACCCCTCGTACGACTGTATCATCTGCACAAAATAAGGAAAAAATGATAATAAGTCTTAGGGCCAGATTTACTAAGCTGCAGGTTTGGAAAAGTGAAGATGTTGCCCATAGCAACCAATCAGATTCTAGCTGACATTCTCTAGTATGTAACAGGAAAGTGAGAGTTAGAATCCGATAGGTTGCTATAGGCAACATCCCTACATTTCCAAACCCGCAGTTTAGTAAATATGGCCCTTTGTCTCTGAGTATTTCGTTAACACCATTGCTACAAGCAATTTACCCCAGGCTTGTATTCCCTTCGCGCCCTGTGTGATGTACACCTCCTAAAAAACAACAATCTATCTCGCACATAAACAAACGCGTGCAAGAATGACAGGGCACTAATCCGCTCTCAGAGCCTCGCTGATGATTCATTATGGCTGCGTCTATACTGTCTGCTCACAGATGTTATCTGTAATTATACATTTAATAGTTGTATCTCGAATGGGAAGCATAAGGACGGGGGAGGGGAGGAGGGATTGAGGGGGGAGAACAGAGGCGCGTAATATACATCATATATTTACTCTGTGCTTAGTTTGCATTGAAAAGCTACCTTTTAAATGTTATGTTCCATAAAGACAAGGTTTATATGCATGAAGAATAAAATGGTTGCTATAGGTAACGATGGCGTTTTAGTGTTATTTTAACCCTGCCTGCTAGTGATATTGCTGAATTAAGATTCGATACAGAGGTAGTTCAGCAGCGAGACATTAAATTAAATGGTCCATGTTAACATTGCTGTTGATCCTGAGGAGAAGTTTTTCCAGTATATGAAGCATTTCAATGTTATCTAGCATATGTTCCCCACAGTTTTCTCTGCTCTAATTCATCCATGTTTTTTCCGACAGCTCCAGATGGCGTCCTGGCTCCAAGGCTTTCATCTGCCAGCCCGACCAGTCTTCAGGTTGTCTGGTCTTCACCAGCTCGCAATAACGCTCCTGGCTTGCCCAACTATCGGCTCCAGATGAGGTCCACGGATGCCACCGACAAAGTCACTGAGTAAGCAGAAATGTAACTTGGTTGCCAAGGCAAATAAATAATAATAATAATAATAAAATAATAATAATGGATTGGATTCAGACCTCATTATGCACAATGGCCCAGATCAAGACCTAAGTATGACAGGGGACATATGCAAATCATTCGCATAAGTTCCCTATTTCGGAACATCTGCGCATTCTATCGCCAGATGTTCCGATAGCATACCTACAGACGTATGTAACTTAGTTACGTATGTAAGTATGCTGAAGGGGCGGACCCTTCATATACGATGGCCGTATCACCACCATACAGGCGGGCGTAGCCATTTAAATAAGGTGTCGGGAGCGGGGAAGCCTCGTTTCGACTAGATATGCGTCCGTATGGATGCAGATTTAGTCGTAAAAGTTAAGGTAGCCATCTATACACATACATGTCCAGATTTACTATCGACAGCGGGGATTGCCGGGGGCGTGCACTCCCCTCTGCGACCGCGTAACTACGGACCCCAGCAGAGTCTTGATCTAACCCAGGGGTGGCCAAACCCGGGCCTCAAGCACCACTAACAGTCCATGTTTTCCAGGTCTCCTCAGATAGTCAGAGCTGAGATAATCACTACCACCTGTCGATCTTTGAGAATGTATCAGTCAGTAATGTACACACCTCTGCCCCCAAGAAGGAGACCTGGAAAACATGTACTGTTGGTGGTGCTTGAGGCCTGGGTTTGGCCACCCCTGATCTAACCTAACGCTCGTAAATCTCAGCAGCGGAGGCTTATGTACTGTAAGTGCGATCCTATATTCTGTACACACGAGGGTATAGTTCTCACCTCGCACATACAGAGCTTCTGTGCCCGGAACCCTACCGTAACTCTACGCTCTCCCCCATGTGCGTAAGGGGCTCATACGTAATGGAACATTGGGCCTGATCCAGACCTACGCTCGGGTGCATTTTTAAGCGTAAAAACGGCCATTTGTACTTACTGCGCATGCGCGGGGCAGAAGTTACGCTCCAAAATCATGAGCGTATGGCCCTTGATCGTAACACCTTCGTAAATACGGTCGAGGGGGCGTGCCTGCCGTACGAAATCCTTAAATACGCACCGAGGGCGGGGTGAGGCATTTAAATCGTACAGTATGGGCGCGCTAAGCATCGTAACTAGGCATTGCGGATACGGACGGCCGTGGTTACGATCAGAAAAGTTAGGGTAGGGTTTGCTGGGTGTAAGAAAGCAAAACTAAGTACAACCCAGGGGAGTGCCGCGGGGAGTGCATCGTAGGTACACCGGCGTAAATGCGCTACGCACATGAGCATTTCCTGAGCGTAGGTCTGGATCAGGCCCATATATATATATATGTATATAAGGGCTCACTGCACAATTTAAATACCTCCCCCACTCACCATGCCTACACATTGTACCCATGGCGGGTCATCATGCCTTGCCATTGAAACACATGCGTTCTGAAGGGTAATGATCATGCAGGAAGAATACTGCACAGAAATCCTGAAAAAACTGCACACAAATAGCTGCTATCATTTTAAAATGGCATTTAAAGTTGGTCTGAGAAATATCATCTCTCAACTCTAATATTGCTTGCACAGTTGAAGATTGTCACCCCGGCAATTCAACAAAGTTCCCAGGTGTAACTTTCCACCTGTATTTCTCCTGCTCTAAAACTCTGAATCAGTCTCAACATCAAATCTAGAGATAGATAGATATGAGATAGATAGATAGATAGATAGATAGATAGATAGATAGATAGATAGATAGATAGATAGATAGATAGATAGATAGATAGATATGAGATAG
>WWET01000090.1:220399-238611 GCA_011038615.1 Limnodynastes dumerilii | reverse complement strand
ACAAACCGAAGATTATTACGGCGCAGGCGCCCTTCCATATCTGTTAGCCTTTGCTTGCACTGAGTAACTTCGGATGCTAAGCTGGCAAGCTGTCCCGGCACAGGGGCCACAATATCGTCCAAGGCGGAGATGCGGCGCTCAGTGTCAGAGACCCTCTCTCTGATTTGTTGTAAATCATGGCGAAGGAGCGAGATGTCAACCTGCACCTCGCCAATTTTACTCATCAAGGTCTTCTCTGAGGCTGAAATAGCTGATAAGAGAACCTGCTGCAGGGAAACCGTATCCAGACTCTCTGCACCCTCTGGGGGTCGCGGACTCGGCGGCTCTGACGATGCTGTCGGGCTAGGTGGAGGGGCACTGGTAGACTGACGAGCAAATCTCTCCAACTTGGCCGCCGCCGCAGCAGATTTATCTGATCTGCCCATTATAGATACAGCTGGGTAGCTAGGAGGCACAACAATGCAAAGATATAGGCTCCAATAGCAGAGGGCAAGTGTGCAATAGAGGGCAGAGGGAGACAACACCAGGAGTACTGTAGGTAAAGTAAGGTTTACACCAATGGAGGCACACCTATGATTTCCAGGAACAGTAATATGGTAGCAGCTTGCAGGTCACAATGCAGGGCAGGCACAGTATAGGGGAAGACAGAGTAGCCACTCCAGGTGTAGCAGGGTAATGCAAATTCTGCACAGGCACACAGCAGCCAGGAGACTGTATAGGAGGGCAGACAGGGTTCAGCAAGCCCCTTACCAGCACAAAGTCAATTGCAGAGCCCCTTTCCAAACGGCAGGAGAAGGTGGGAATGATAACAAAGTCCAGCAATATAGTGAGCAATAAAGCCCCCACCAACACTAGCAAGGGTCTGCCTATCAGCAGCTGAGCCTTACACAAATGTCCCACAACCAGTTCCAGTTATGCACTTAGACAATGGCACCTGCTCAATGGCTTTCCTCCTCCGACAGTGTCCAGCACAGCACGCCACTCTGTCCTCCTTCCCGCAGCGTCAGTCCAAGATGGCGCCCAGCAATCAGGTTTCGCGCCAAAACGGGTCCCAGCAGGCCGTCCTGAAGAGGATCCGTCTCCACACCTCACCGCCAGCACCACCGAGGAGACCACGGACCGCAGAGCCCGGCCAGAAGACACAGCCCGGAGCAGGACAACGGGAGCAGATCCCCCACGTGGGCGCCGCCGCGCCTGAAGAACCGGAGGGGCCCACCACTGCAAGGGAGGCCGCGGCAGTCTAGGGACACCCCGCCGACCACTGAGACCACAGCCGGAACCAGGGCAGGTGAGTGGGGCACTAAGGGCAGCAGGGACCAGGCGCAGGGGGAGCCAATCCACCAAGAAACGGATGAAAATTCGGATATTGGAGAGGGAGCACAGGCAGCGTGCGACCTACTCCATTCCCATCCAAGCCCCCGAGGTCCACTAATTTTAATGTGGTATCATGACAAGTATGTATTAATATGTTAATATTAATGTATTAAATAATTCAACAAATCTCTATGCTCAGTTAAAAGAACTCCAACTCACTGCACCGCTAGCTATCATGATAAAATGTGTGGAGTAAGAGTTAGTGGTATGATCAGAGAAATTAATCCTGCTAAACTATATCCATGCTAAGTCAGCTAGATTTATCAGTGCCACTGCAAAGCAGCAGACTACAATAATGACTTCCCAAATCAGTGTGGTAGCAGTTAAAGACTTGCATGTGGACTCTACCGCTATGTTGTGGGGGAAACACCATCTGGCTAATGTGCTATTAGGAAGAAGTCTATATACATGACCACCGCCCTTACCACATGCGTGTTTAACCATTAAAGCTTTCTCAAAGGTATCATCCGAACACATACTGGTAGGTGTAATATAGAAAAGACACTACACATTTGAGAAAAGATGATGTTTATTGAATCTGTTATATTCCCTTCATTTGTCTATATTTTTCTTACGTTTACACCTTTTTGGTGTATGTATTCTCCCCACTGTAACAGTAGGGCAACTTGTTCCAGCATCTTTATTATTTGCTTCAATTTTTAACATTGCATCGGATTCAAACTTCAAATTTGTATGTGCATAGATCTTATTTCGATTGGGCCATTTCCTCCAAACCAGTTTCGAACTGGCTGGGATTTTGATTGCATATGCCTCGTTGAGGCATAGCAATCGATCTTTCAGAGCTCTGAACTTTCGGTGCACCGAAAGGTAAGACAAAAAAGTACCCCAACACATCTCCTAATTCTAACCCTAACCCTCCCCTCTCATTACCCTAACCTTCTCTTCCCCGCAGCCTGACCCTAACCCTCTCTCGCAGCTTGACTTTAATTCTCCCTTCCCTGCAGCCTGACCCTAACCCTCCATCTCCCGCAGCTTGACCCTAACCCTCCCTCTCCCACAGCCTGACCCTAACCCTCATTCCGCTGCAGCCTGACCCTACCACTCTCTTCCCCCCACCCTGGAGAGGTTACTCACCTTTTCCTGCGGTCCTGCAGCGACGCCTGGATAGCGGCGACGCCGGGATAGCAGCGGCGGCAGTGTTTCCAAATAAGAATGGGTGAAGTATTCCGATCGGCATACTAAACCATTCTGCAAAAAAAATTCTAAAGTGGGCGGTATTCGAAAAAGGGACATCCATCGCGTTCCTCACAGTCCCAGACCTTTAGAGTCTTGAAAGCTCTCCAGCACCTCCTCTCCCAACACCTGCTGTTCGACACTTGGTGCTTTGCTAACCCCTCAGGAAGAGACTACACTTATTACTCAACGGTTCATAAGGTGTACACAAGAATATATCTGATCCTCACAAGTATCGAACCTACCCAATATCTATCTAATGCTGACATCCTCCCGTGCATGTGATTGGACCATAGCCCAATCACAGTAGAAATTGGCGGGCCCCAGCTCTCCTGGCACCTTAATGATAGATTACTGTTAAACCCCCAAACAAGACTTCAAATTCTTAACGACCTCGAGTTTTATTTTGCTACCAATTCCCCCAACACTCCCTCTATGCTGTTATGGGATGCCCATAAAGCAGTTATGGGAGTTTTAATCAGGATCCCCTCCAAAACTAAGAGAGACAGTGCTCAGAAGATTAAAGACCTTAAAGGTACTTGAGGGCAGACACAATGCATCGGTTTTGGAGGAAGATCTTAAAAAATTCCTAGCAGTAAGGGGGGAACTTAACATACTTCTCACCCGACAAGCTGAGAATTCCCTGAAGTGGCTCCAGCAGTCCTATTACAAGAAGGGAGATAAAGCAGATAGGCTACTGGCCTCTAGACTTCGGTCCAAACAAGCAAGAAGCAATGTACTTGCCCTCAAAACTGACCGTGGTGTTACAGTTAGAGACCCCCAATCTATCGCTACAGAGTTTCTTACCTTTTATTCCAAATTATATAATAGGGCGCAGCACGACAATACCCCTCCACCTAGCTCACAGGAGACTCAATCCTTTCTGGAGACCTGCAAACTCCCAAAACTAAGTCAAACTGCTGTTTCCTCGCTGAGTGAGGCTATCACTGTGGAGGAGGTTTTGGGGGCCATCAAGGGTTTAAAGCCCTCCAAAGCTCCAAGCCCGGATGGTTTCTCAGCCGCATACTACAAGGCGTTCGCCTCGACCCTGGCCCCTCACTTATCCTCGTTATTCAATGTAATCCCTTAGAAGCCAGGATTATTGTGATCCCAAAAGATGAGAAGGACTGTTCAAACTGCGCCAATTACCACAGGTGGGTGGTGGGGACTATAAAATTTCCCTAATTGTGGACGACATCCTTCTCACACTCTCCTCCCCTTGTTTTACTCCATCCTCTCTCTCTCTGTGACTCCCTGTCTGGCTATAAAGTCAATCTCACCAAAACAGAAGCCCTCCCACTCCATATTGTCACGATTCCTCTAGTTTCTATTCACTGCACATTACCTTGTTTACTTTCTGCCTGTCACATGATTCCCTCTGCCTCTGCACTTCCTGTTTCTCTCCCTGCTATCTCTCAGGTGCTGGTGATTACCTTGCTTGATTCTTTTCCACCTGGTGTACTTAAGGCTTTCTCAGACAGCACTCTAGTGTCAGAGCTGTGATCATCCTGAGCTTGACCATGTCCTCTGGCTCCCTGATTCCTGCATATACTTCACTGGTTCCTGGTTCCCTCTGTGTTCGTGTTCCTGTTCTCCGGATCCAGCTGGCTCCTGCCCTGTCATTATTCCTGCTACCTGCACCACTGCTCCCACCATACCTTCCTCATTGCAACCTGTGCTACCATTCACTTGCAATTACCACTAGTGCCCGGCGTGGTCTGGCATGATCCGCTTCCGGCCCGGCGCTGAGCTCGGTGAGTGACACATATACAATCCTCCACAGTGGAATTACTAAAAGTTAACTATAACTTCAGTTGGTGAACCAAAAAAATTAAATACTATAAGAATCTATATCACCAAATCTTACTACACTGTATACAATAAAAACTTCCCTCCACTCTTAAATTCCATTAAGTCTGACCTTACTCAATGGCAATCCATGTACATCTCCTGGCTGGGGCGCATTGTGTCTATTAAAATGTCTGTCCTGCCTTGCCTGCTCTACCTCTTCCAGACACTCCCTATACCAGTTCCGCGTAACACCTTAATTCAGATTCACAGATGGCTTGTCCAGTTTGTTTGGGGGAATAAACCTCCATGATCGAGCTTCGTGAATTTACAGAGATCGATTGATGGGGTGCGCGGTTTCCCAGACATTCGGCTTTACTACCTGGCCTCCCACTTAGGACAGGCAGTTGCTTGGTTTGCTACGGCCTCGGGCCCCAGGTGGTTACAATTAGAAGCATCAGCATGTGGAGTGTCTTCACTGGCCACTGTGTTGGGTTTATCTCCCACTAGACTCCCTGTTTCAATTGCCTCCCACCCTGTTGTTCGGTTCACCTGCCGGATTTGGAATAGATGTAGAACTCTTTTTGATATCACTCCTATCCCTCCCCCATTACTCCGTTATGGGAGAATCCAGATTTCCCCACAGGTTCCCCTTCTACGTCTTTTAGGATCTGGTGGTCTGTAGGCATTCGGGTGGTGAGAAATCTGTTGGTTAATGGCACTTGTGCAGCCTTGAAAAACTATTTCTGCCTTCGGGTGATGTTTTTTTTTTTTTATATATTTCCAACTACGCCACTTTGTTAACTCCCTCCCAAGCGGCTCTATTAGCAGGCAGCTAACTTTAGTGGAATCCTTGTGTCTACAGCATCCCCTAGCACAAAAAATTATTTCCACCCTGTACATATATATGTACAGCATATGTATATGCTTTCCCATGGACAAGCCCTTTCACCTAAACACGAGTTGGCCTGGGAGAGAGACGTGGGGGAAGCCCCGGAGGAGGATGCATGGGCCCTGATCCGTGAAAGACTCCCTAAAGTTTCTCTATACATGCTAATTTAGGCAAATATGTTCAAGATCTACTGCAGGTGGTACTTGGTTCCTACATGCCTACATCACATGTATGGCACTACCTCATTGGCTTGCTGGACGGGGTGTGGGGAGGAGGGCTCTTTCCTGCACATTTGGTGGAATTGCCCCAAAATCTCAGGATTCTGGTCAAAAGTGGAAACTCTCATATCACAGGTCTTGAACATTCCTATTTCTAAATGCCCTTGGTCCTTTCTTTTAGGATTGCCAATAGACGGGTTAGACAAGGACTCGGATAGACTGCTGACTCAAATTCTAAATGCAGCCAGATGCCTTACAGCCAATCACTGGAAGGATTCTGCCCCACCAACCCCCTCACAGCTACTTAATAAAATCTGGCATTTTGCATCAATGGGAAAGATGTCAGCATATCTGAATACTAGATCCCATATCTTCAAAAGACCGCATATACACAATCTACGTATCAAAACGATACGCAGATTACGTACAATAGCTACTACGCATGCGCAGTAGCTATTGTTTATTGAATTACGTCCGTCTATGGAAGACGGACATAGTTCTGGATCTACCCCTTAGACTGTAATGCAGCAGTGGTTGAAGGACTGTGTAAAATTGTAAAGAGCTGCTTAATATGATGCACTGTTAAAAAAAATATATGTAAAATGACATTTCTGATAATATGGTCGTACTATCTGACTGCCAAGACATGTAAGACATCAATTAATGTTCTCTGTAAAAACAGTACATTTATAATGTAGATTTAAAAATAATAAAAACTCTACATTAAGGCATTGGATTGGTTATTGGCTATAACAAGTCCTGTTATTGATTTTTTTTTTTTTGATCATTTCTAATTTACTTCTTTCACACATTAAAAGAATAGTTTTATATTGAGGGAACAGATCTAATAGCAACAGTAGAATATAATGCATTAGTAGAGCACATTACACAATAGACCTGAGATTGTGTCAGTGTATAAGCACTATTGAATTTGTTGTCACCCATTCACCATCCCCACCTGCTTTCTTATTGCAGCACAGGCCAGGAATATCTTCCTCTTTGCCAGTCTGCCTCACATGGCCGTGAATCCACAACCCTTTTTCGAATTTTCACTTTTTGCTAATTTTTCTGGGCAAAACTCCCTCTGGGTCCCCAGAAACTCCCTCTGGGTGTGCCACTCGAGGTGTATATGATATTAAAAAAAGAAAAAGTTCAGGTGGCGCTAAATAAATATATCCAGAGATGAAGTGAATAGCAAATGATTCATTAGAATAAACAATATATGTTAAAACAATATTAACTGAACACCAACAATATAAAACTATGACTTACATAGTATCGGTAAATTATCTATATTAAAAGAATAAGTCAAAGAAAATCAATAAAAAAATAGTTGTTAAGCACAACTTAATCCACTTTAAGTCCAACCACGTCAAAAATATGATTATCACTCATGGAATGCTGCCAAATGATTATAAAAGTCCTCCTGTCAGCAGTGTTCCTATTAATATGCAAATGATAAATAGATGGGCAATTTAATATAGCTGTCACCAAATGGTCTTAAGCATTTGTTTGTAATACACTTACCGATGGCTTTAGATATAGGAACAAAGGGCCTAATCCAGACCTACAGACTCCTTACGGCATCGTAGCGGGGAGTGCACGGAGCGGATATCTGAACAATTACGTGTCCAGATTCCTACCCTAACAATTACGATCAGCTCTGCAGCCTTACGGCCGAATTTCTGATAGTAACGGGGCTTCCTCCATCCTCTCCATCTTGACAGCAGAGATACGGCATGCGTAAAGGGGGGGAAATCCCCCTTTTTATAATAGCCAGCGGCCGTAACTATAGTTACGGCCAAAAATATATACATATATATTGTTCCGAGATGTAATAGCACAATCACTATGCAAAGATTGCTCAAACATTTAAAGAGACAGTAGATGTATCAGTCATACTGAAGGAAAATTCAAATGGAAAAGTATATACATTCTATGAATAACACAGTAAAAAGTCGAAAAAGAGGGTTAACTCAAATAAATATGGTAATTCACAGGTGTTTTTAGCTAACCAAATTTTGCACATACACTATCCAAAATTTCAAATGGATTTCATTCTTAAGATTAAATATTAGGGGAGGCAGTAATATTCATCAAATACATAAGCCATATTCATAATAATCCAAAGCTAAAATTTGAAGTAAATAGATTTCATGTGTTAAATGTTATAATCAAAACATCATCAGACTAGTAAACAACAGAAGTTGTGAACATCATGAGATCTACAGATACTATATATGTGTATGTGACAAAAGTGCTGCAATACCTGAGATGATCATGAGCACTGTATAGCGTCAACATAAGGGTACAAACTACAAAAATAGAATAAGGACAGAGGTGAAATAAAAAATATATGCCATAAAATAGTCTAATTCCAAAGAAGGCACTAACCCCTGTTATAATTAATATTATGAGGGTACACTATACCATACTGATTCTAATATCGGACATATAAATATCCATAATCCTCATGACCAATAAGGGATATTACATCAAACAGATCTATAGCAATATTATAACGAACAATATGATTAGTGTAAACACACTGAAAAATTCATAGCTTCATTGAGGCCACACGGAAAGACTGTGTTTAAAGTAAATATCCAATTGAGTTCACGTTCCAAAAGTTTGATGTTAGGGTCACCTCCACGAATGTCCATCATTATTTTCTCAATAATAAAAGCACGTAATCCTGAGGAATCCGAATTGTGCTTAGATAGAAAATGTTTGGCGATTGGAGACAAGATTTTAAAATTATCTCTATCCCGTTGTGCATTTCGAATAGAGCCTACGTGCTCCAAAAGTCTGATCTTAAATTTTCTAGTTGTTTTTCCAACATATCTTAGGGAGCACAGGCAAGAAAGTACATATGAAACATTGGTCGAGTTGCAGTTAAAAAAGTCATCAATAGCATGAATTTGATTATACCTATCAACAAAAGATGTTGTTTTGTTCATAAATAAACAGCTTTTACAGTTGTTACAGGGATAAGAATCCTTGTACACAGACTTTTTGGACATAGTAGAGGAAAAATGACTTCTAACAATATTGTGCCGGATTCAGAGCTCCGGCCGCAATGCAATTGAGGCCGGAGTTCTGCGAAAAGTGCTACTGGGCAATGCGCAGTAATTTTGTAACGTAATCTACGTTACTTCTTGCAAGGCAGATTACGTACATGCGGTCTTTAAAACCGCGTGTACGCAATCTACGTTGCAAGAAGTAACGTAGATTACGTTCCAAAATTACTGCGCATGCCCAGTAGCACTTTTCGCAGAACTCTGTCCTCAATTGCATTGCGGACGGAGCTCTGAATCCAGCCCTTTATCTTTAATATTTTTTGCCCTGCGCCAACACATGGGAACTTTATCCCCTAGTACCGATTTGTAAATTGGATTGATATTGATTACTGGAAGATATTTGTTAAGAATTCCAACAATCTCATTGGATTGCTGGCAATAATCTCCAATAAAGCGGATGGTCTTTTTAGATGTTGTTTTCCTCTTAGGGTATATCAAATGATCTCTAGATATAGATAGTACTTGATTATATGTTCGTTTTAAAAGTTTCTTACTGTAGCCTCTACTTAGGAATCGTGATTGCAATTCCTTAGCTTTCTCCTTAAAGGAGGACACTGTTGTACAATTTTTTCGTAGGCGAAGATATTCACCTTTAGGAATGTTGTTTCTAACAGGTATGGGGTGAAAGCTTTCATAATGTAAAATACTATTAGTCGCTGTTTTCTTTCTGAATGACTCAGTCAATAAGTATCCATCCTCATTGATTTGGATAGTAAGATCCAAAAAATCAACTGTAACCAAGCTTTTATGCATGGTTAGTTTTAAATTCAGTTCATTGCAGTTAAGAAACTTCACAAATGAATCCAGAGACACCTCATCCCCTTGCCATAGGAGCAGGATGTCGTCGATGTAGCGAAGCCAGACGAGCACACTAGAAGTGTATGACTCGCTGGCCTCGCCAAAGATGACATCCTGCTTCCACTTGCCCAGAAGTAAATTGGCATACGAGGGGGCACACGATGTCCCCATCGCTGTGCCCCTCGTCTGTAAGTAAAATTTATTGTCAAAAACAAAATAATTGTGTGTCAAAACGAAATTTAATAAGTCCATGAGGAATTGATTATGTGGTCTATTATTGTTCATGCTCAAGTAATAAGCAACAGCATTCAAACCCTGATCGTGCCGAATAGAGGTATATAGCTCCTCCACATCTAACGTTACCAACCAAGTATTTTCAGGAACTTGCATATCAGAAATGTGGGCTAAAAGGTCAGATGTATCCCTCAAATAAGAGGGCAAAGAAACAGCAAATGGGCGAAGAAAAAAATAAATATATTCACTGGCATGTTGTGTCAGGGAATTATTCCCCGACACTATCGACAGGGTAAGCCTTTACTTATTTAATTAGCATAGCGGGTTCTCTGATGGTTAAACAGACTGTTTGTTTCTGCTTTTGTTGAAACTTGGATTAAGCTATTAATTTGTATAAAATTCCAGCACCAGATGTGTCTTGAGTTTGGCAAAGTTAACAGGTTAACAATAAATCACATTGTGTACATGTCAGGTGGGTCATGATTTCTACACTGAACGCTTCATGTTTAATTAAATGATCTGGTTACCACTAGGAAAAAACAATGATAGCTCCCCCACAGGGCCATATCTAGGGGCGGACGAGTCCAACCAACCTTATTGCCCCTCCTTTTGTGTGCCCAGCCAGCCTTATTGCTGTTACAGCTGCCGTTGTAGCGGCTAGCTGCACTCTCATCCTTTCCCTGTCCTGTTTATCCCATTGTTCACCTCTTGCACTCTCTCTCCCACCTTAGTGTCTCAGTCTTCCCAGATTCCCTTTATTTTCCCTGTATGTATGTACTTGTTCCCTCCGGGGAGTCCCAGCTTCTTGTGTGGTTGTGTGAGTGTTTGCCCCTATTTGTTCAGTTAGTCCTGTGCTGTCTGGTCGGTCTCACCCCAGTCTGTTGTGTCACGTTCTTCGGTCTCTGTGGTCCGTCTCCGGTCAGAACCTTCTGATCCGCCTTCTTCCCCCTTCTTCTGCTCTTACCTTTACTTAACTGTTACTCCTCCTGACGTTCTGCTCAACTTCTCCAGGGTCGTATTCCTGACGGGTTCCTACCAGCACCAGTCTATCCCCACCATCAGGGGCTCTAGCGAACACCCGGTCCGAAATCAGGTTATACATCTTGGTGAATTGCTCGCCCTTTATCTCTCACAGTCACTCCGGTTCCATATACGGGTAATCCCAGAGTACTGTACCATTTCCATCTCCTACCCACAGTCACCCCGGTTCACAGTCCAGGTAATCCCGGGGTACCGAAACAATTGCACTTTCCTTTTGTGTGTCCAACCAGTCTTATCGTGCCTTCTTTATTTGTGGCCAGCCAGTCTTATAGTCCCCTCTTTATGAGTGTCCACCCAGCCTTAATGCCCCTCCTTCAGTGTCCAGTCAGCCTTATTGCTCCCCTCTTTACTTGTGTCAACCTTGTTGTCCTCACCTTGTTTGTCCAAACAGATCTGAAGGTAGAATTCCTTTCACAGTGAAGTGTAGACAACAATCAAGTTATTTAGACTTTTACCTAATCCCGATTTACTGTCATCCTATTCCTCTTCTGTTGCCAATTTCTGTTTTAGTTAGTTATGTTTACCACTTACAATAAAAATTTAAATCATAATTCAATTGTATCTCTATTTTTGGAATCTTATAACCCAATACAAACAGAATTCTCCTGCTATGAAAAACGTAGTATTATTGCATTTTATTAAAATTATTATTTTCTATTTCTCATTATTTACACACATAAACATTTTTGTTCTTTGGATACAGTTCCACTCCCTTGTTATACAAATACAGGATCTGTGTGATTTTGCCTTTCACAACGCTTCTGCTTAATTTGTAACTGGTAAATATGCATTGTTGGTTTCTGTTTAATTGTCACTTTCATTGCATTCAAGCTCCATTACATAATTAATACATTGGTAATCGCAAATAGAAATTTCCTTATTTGTCTTTAATTTCATTCTTTCATTAAACTTCCACATGTGGACGCCCGGAATTACGATCTCAGGCAGTCCTAATAACAAAAATTATGCTTCCGAAATCTCTTGATATCGATTCCGCACCACGGTCCCCACATAAGGGAACCATGATGTGCTATGTACAGCACAAGCCCTTTTTAACCTAACCTTAGCGGGAAAACCGGACGGTATTGACAGGATTATATTCTAAGTTAGGGCGAGGTGCACTAAGAATACACGATGCCCACATTTGTTGTTCATTAAATAAATATTTATATAGGAAGTCTTAATTGCGTATGTGGAATTCAAGAGTATATGGATAAAATCAAAACTTTAATTCTATTGAGCTATATGCAAATATATGCAGATGCCTCGAGCATCATGGGATATTATGTGGCGCGTTCGTCTGATTGCTCTGGAATGTAAAGGCATATGGATCAGTGCGCATGTGCGAAGAGCTGGACGTACGTGAGTGACGTGCTTCCGGCGGGTGAGAAAGCATAGTAGGTGAGAACGAAGCCGAATTTCCTGATATATGTGATTAGTGGCTGGTTATATTCTGTAATCTCTTCCTTGTCTCCACGCCTTCCGCCTGCATTCCGGTTTGTTTTTCTCTCCGTTCGCATACTCTTTTCCGCCATTCGGTTCATTGGTTGTTAAGCAATCATACACTTGTCGCTCGCTGATTGCCTGTGCTGCTCGGTCCTGTAATATATAGTATGTAGGCGCGTCCATGAAAGTTATAAAGCGCCCTTTATGAAAATAGTTACTCATAATTTTCTAGCTGGTGTATTTGTGGCGGGTATTTTTATTGTAAGCGTACATTTATTTGCCAATTTTATGGGTGGTAGTAATTCCTGTCTGTTTAATGAGTTGCTGATTCTTATATAGAAAGGAAACGAAGGTCTTAATGTTGCATTTAGGGAGGTAAGGATTTTCTCTTGGGTGCAAGAGCCTACAATGGGCAACATTTGTAAAACAAACAAAAAGGTGAACTGTTTGACACTTGTGAGTAATAGAAACATTGCATAGTATGTAAACTAAAAGTGCTCATTTCCAAACCATGATTAGAGTTTGGTCTATCCGGTTTTTATTTTGGAGTGGAGAGGGGAGGATACTACTGTGAACGAACATACTTAAAAAGACTTATAATATATAATAGGTGCATTTTAGTTCTTGTCACTGTGTATGTGCCTTGCGTTCCCTTTTTATGCTATGTTTCACTATGCAGCAGTCCTGTAAAATAGCTACTTTTGCACTAAATATACTATTTGGCAATGTTTGTACTATTTCTGAGTTTACACAATCACAGATTTTTATAGATGTTGCCCAGTGTATTACATTGTATATCTCTCTTGCACACTCACACACACATTTTGTGCACAACTTATTCTGTTATTGTCCGCAGAAGGCCGGTGACCATGACGTGTGTGCTCAGCGGTCCCACCGCCGTGTGCGATGTCATTACAGAGCTAGATACTCAGCTGGCTGTAAGTAAGAAGCGTGTGAGCATGAGCAACTGTATAGTGATACTTAGTATCTCTATGCTGTACAGCCTTATTAACCATCCATAGAGCAATAATGTGTGTGTACTAAAATGAACATGCTTCACTGTATAAATATGCTGAGTATCTGTTTTAGTGCATCTTGCAATTCTATAAGCTATATATGAATACTCTGTTACCACGTGTTTAAGGTACACTTTAAAAGTTTCAATCTGAGTTTTGAATTCCACAAAAGCTAACTATACATAAAGATATGGAAACTAGATAATCTGTTGTAATTTAAACATTTTATACCTTTACCTTTATTTTGATAATAAGCATAGTTTTTTTTTACTTTGTAATTTTAAGGGTGACAAATTGTCTAACTTCACTGACATTTTAAAACAGATGATGTAGCCTAACATACACATATGGGAGCAGATTCAGACCCCCTCACACTTTCTGTACATGTTGGGGTTTGAAAGTCCGTATAGAAGAGAGAAGTGCACGGGTCTGCGTCTGTCTAGATGCAAATCCTTGCAGAACTTCTGTTCGCCGCCTCACAGCCCTTCATTAGCATGCCTATTCCCAACTGTATGGTGGGGATTAGACATGCAGAAGTAAAGGGCCAGCCCCTTCCTCTGATCTACCATATGGAACGGAGTTCCGTTCTGTAGAAGATATGTTATCGTAACATCTGGAGCACGCATGCGCAGATGTAACTTGTCAGGACACCTCTGAAGAGACTTGTATAAATCCCCTGACTTAATTCTGGATCAGGCCCATTTTCTTACCCACTGAAGACATATTAAGGTACATCAGCAAGTATGAATGAAGTATTTTTATTTGCAAAATTCTACTTTTCAGTCAGTTGTTACCTACACAGATAACATGCAATTTGTGAGAAATGCAACTAAAATGATTGGGGCACAGATTAATATTTAGTTAATCTAATCTATAAACTGATTTTGCCACTGTTATGTGATTTATTTAAGATTTTTCCAAACTGTTTGACATTTCAACAATTCTTAAAGCTGGGTGTTCTATTGCATTTATTGTAATAAAATAATGGAAGTATGTTTCCAATTTGTGCATGTGGTAAAGTATATTGAAAGTTATAAAAGTTTGTGGGTCCTTATGAACAAGTAATCAGTCTCTGGTTTAACAGTTCCACTCGGATCAATACTTAGTAATATTGAAGGATTCTTTAATGCTATTTAGATTGTAATAGTGCAATAAGATGCAAAAACTAAGTTAGGAGTCACTGTGGTCTGTCCTGTTAGATGTGATGTTTCACTCTGCTGTGAACAGTCTTAGAACCACTGTTAATAATTTTATCTAATATAAGAATGGAATGCACTGGTCGTTGTTAGTAATAGTATGTCTTGCTAATAGCCGGCAAGAAGAATATATATATATATTTTTTTTTTATTATAAGACAATGTAAAGAATATGATACATACTGATTAAAGTTTAAATAAGGTCATCCAAAGATAACAGAATATTCCATTATAAAGAAATACAGAATAGAATTAAAATTTCAATTCCCTTCCACCATTGGCTGGGAGGAGTTTTAGCTGTATTTGTACAGTGCAGCTCTCCATTTTCATGTATAAAGGTATAGTTGAGGCAGTGATAAAAGGAGTGGGTGAAGCTGGAGAAAAACAATAGTGTTTTTGGTATGAGATTAAACAAGGAAAGAAGCAAAGAATGCCAGTTTGTGGGCACACAGAATCACTGATAGAGAGGCTATCAAAAAAGCCAGGATGTTCAAAAATAAATCAGATCATCAGATGTAAATAATAACTCTTACTAACTGGTTGAAAATCCGAAACCTACCCTGAATGTGTTAATATCAGGTGTGTAAAAATGAGCAAATGATAAATGGTGTATGCACAATGTGGGAAATGCAATTCTCAGAGTGAAAAGTATAACCGTAAGTCAGGATAAGAAGATACAAGACAAAAATAAGGATATTTACATATATGCGAAAAATACCACCTACTTACCCTATACAATGTGGTTAGCCACCACACAGCAGCAGCCAGATTTGCTAAGATGCGGATTTGGAAAAGATGTTGCCCATAGCAACTAATCGAAATCTAGCTGACGTTCTCCAGTATGTAATAGGCTATAATCTGATTGGTTGCTATAGGCAACATTTCAACTTTTCCAAACCCGCAGCTTAGTAAATCTGGCCCCAGGACTCACCAATGGATGAGGTTAACAAGCCCTGCACTACAATGGAAGTATCCATGAAACTAAATAAAAAGAAATTCATGCAGCTTGTGAACACACCATTGGAACAGGGGTAGAAAAATAAATAGTTGTGTGACTTTGGTGCACCCTGGAATCTCTCTACTTCAAATGTATTTTTTATTTTTTTTTGCAATGTGGGCTTTTTTTAAGACTGCGGTAAAGGGATTTCATGGTGGACTCCAGTCTCCCAACTGTTTGTTTGTTTATTTATTTTTCTACCCCTGTTCCAACTGTGTATTTTTTTTAAAAACAAACAATAAGGGAACACTTTTATATTTTTCACTGGTTCTTTAAATTTAAAGTTTCTGGGGATAACAATTTTGCCAGCCGGGTGGTACTAAAAAGTAGCCGGTGGGGGGTAGTGTAATGCTTAGTGCAGCAGGGTTCAAATGCCAGATTCCCTCAGGATCCAGCCTTGAGTGTGAGAGAGGGGAGACCCCTCCCCTTGCATGGCCTTTCGTCTACTGACCCTTAACTTAACATTTCTGATGCATCCTCGCTTAAAACTCACTCATCGTAAGTCTGGATAGTGCAGCGTTCAGTGGGGCTATCTACACTGTACATTTTAATTGCCTTCTCCTTGCTCTCGCCTGTTTAATAAAGAGAGCACTCAACCTGCCACAATATTAAATAAATACTATAATTTCAGCCTTAGCTGCCACAATGAATTAATCTTATTCAAAATATAAAAAAAGAATAAACCTAAATACCTACAATTAATAACCAGTTTTAATCAATAAATAGCCATATTTCTCCCCAAGCTCCGAGTAAACTTAAAATATGTATTTAAAAACAACATCAATTTCCCTGTCAACTCCACCTGTTCTTTGGATCAATTAAACTCCTTAATAGCCCCATTATTTTTCTGCTGCCTTCTATTTACCGTTCTTTCTCCTCCTCCTGTTCTCTCCAGCTCATCAAATTCTCTCCAGTTCCTTCTCATTGACTCCTATGCCTTTTAAAACAACCTGCCCTCTATTCACTTCTCTACTTCGAATCACACCACACCACACCTTTTTCCCTTTTCACACCTTTGACACTATCTTCACACCTCTGCCTGTCTTCACACCTATTCTCCTCTTCACACCTTTGCCTGTCTTCACACTTTCCTGCCTCCCTCCTCTACTTCTTTGCACCTCTTTTGCTTTTCACAAACCCTCCTCTCCAGTTCCTTACCTTTATTCTGCAATTGATGCTGGGTCTCGCTCACATGCAGAGAGGGTACAGAGTGTGGTGATGATGTCACCGCTCAACGCTTCTGCACTATTGGTTATCTGCCTCTGTCACTTTTGTCATGGATGTAATTGTGTGAAGTGCACATGTGGCGGGTGGCATTTTTTTTGTGGTGTGCCCACACCATTTATCATTTGTTCATTTTTACACTAGATAGTAACAAATTCAGGTTAGATTTGTGATTTTTGTTCTATTTCGCTTTGGTTTATTACTTTTTAATCTATAGTTAGTAAAAGTTATGTTTTAACTTTGATGGTTTGAATTGCTACATTTTGTTCTATCTGATTTATTTTTGAACAGCCTGTATATTTTTTTTATAGTTTCTGTATCGGTGATTATGTGCCCCCACAAACTGTCCTTTTTTCCCCTGTTTTCTCTGTTGCCATAGGCCGGTAGGGCAGCAACTCCCCCATTCTTCATCTTTAAATATAAAGTGGACATCCTTGTCCACTGCAGTTTACTTATATATTTGTGCGTATGTGAAAATACACATTTAGATATACATACACATAGTGACGGGCTGAGCTATACATTTTCAGTTTTTTCTTTATTATGGATATGGGACCAAGTAGGTAGGTTTTGTGAACCTTGACCATTCAAGGGGCACATGCTGAATAGTTATCTGGTACCTGAGTAAACAGGTAATGCACTAGGAGTATTCATAAAATTAGGAGCTAGGTGGGCCTATCATGGATGCATATGTGGATATTTCCTTAAACTCAAGCCAGTGGAACCAGATTGCAGCATATACTTGGTATATTTGGAATATATGGATATCATCTGTTGACATAGCATTTAAACCTGTTTCTCAATCTGGGGGTACATGGCTTTTCCATTTTAGTGGGAGTACCACCTTGTGCTGTTTAGGTGTTTTAGGAGAAACTGTACTTGAGGGTTATGGAAATAGGGAGAGCAGCTAAATCTTTGTGCTGTGAGCGACTGTGTTCCTTATTATAATTTCTGCAACCTCTCACCCTTCAATGATACCCAGACAGACCTTCCATGTTTGAGCCAATAGCTGAGTGGTAGCACCAGCATTGCACTTTGTTGTACCTTATACAGGGTCCCAACCGTGGATAGGCTGAGTGAACTAGTTGGTGCAATCGAAAATACCTTGGACCAATCCTCGTTAGGGGGCATGGAATATCTCTGTTCCAGGACCTCGTATATTTTAGAGCAGAGGTGAAGAGGCAGTTTAATAGTACTATGTGAAGCACTAAAAGTAAGCAATGGGTCACCTCTGTTGTTAGTGTTTTAAAGGGCATCGGTATGTATAGAAAAATCGTCTGTGATTGCATGATAAAATGCCTGAGGCCTAGGTAAACCCAAAAAGTCTGTTCAAATGCAATAGGTATTCAATTGGAAGGGACTTGGTGTGCAAGCGCTCAAAGGTACCTGCTGCTGAAACAGAATAATAGCAGTGAAAAAAATACAAGATTATCACCAATATATAGTACCAACTCAAAGTATATTTAGTTTAAGAGCTAGACCACCTTAAGAATGTTTATAAACGTTAAACAAAAGAGAAAGAATGGGCCTGATCCAGAGCTACGGCCGCCGTCGCTCTAATGCGCATGCGCCGGGCAGATGTTGCCCGGCGTTACTATGGAAACGCCCGATCTACGATCGGGCGTCCATAGTAGCGCCGTAGGGACGCCGGAGGGGACGTCCTCCAGCGTCCCTACGCTCACGTTACTGCTGGTGGGCGGGGGGAGGTAAGTAA
>WWET01000090.1:202321-213358 GCA_011038615.1 Limnodynastes dumerilii | reverse complement strand
TATATACACACATACATACACACATACATACATACACAAATTCCTTAAATTGACCCTGCTGCACTCCTCTGTATATACCTTATCTCTGTCCTCTACCTCTGTCTGCCATTCTATGGCCAGTGTTCCTCCTCTTTCCTTTTCACGTCTCGTTGTCTACATTGAATATTCCTGTAATATGCAAGATGGGAGCTCTCCGTAGGCAATATTTCTGTAATGTTTGTGTGTCTGTTGGGGAATTAGCGTGTATGTGTATGGGGGCTGTCTGTAAAGGGGGAGTTTGTGAAATCATACACCAATTTGTAATTTTATTTAATTACTGTTAATAAAATGTTTTTATGAGGAGTATTTTTACTCAGGCTAGAAAACATGCAAACCCCACTACTGATGTATATATTACTTTACGTGTTAATTCCGTAGCTGCAGATCCTTTGTTTTTCTGTAAATAAAGTATTAGTCAGCAGACATAGCATCTTTGAAATTTGTTTCTGCTAAATTAAAGCCATCTTTTATATACCAGGGCAGTGACTGAAGTCTTAGCACTTCTTCCACACAGCTCTGAGGTCATGTGTTCTCATCGTGTCTGCGCATGTTTCCTTTGGGTGTTCTGGTTTTCTCTCACACTCCAAAAACATGCTAGTAGGTTAATTGGCTACTGAAAATGAACCCTAGTGTGCGCGTGTAATGTAAAAATTACAGTTAATGTTTAGTGTGTCATAATAGTTATTTAAATAAGTGGTTCACCAAATGCAAGAAGTTCATTGTCATGTAATATCTATATTACCGAATGTTGGTACATTGGTGAATCGTAAAGGCAGTAACTGAGTTTTTGACAAGTGTCTGGATTGTATCAGGTGTGTGACTTTCCAGGGTTGAAATGAAGATATATTTAATTAGCTATACACATTGGTTAGAATTAACTTTTGTTACTTGTTATGTTTATTGCACAGCACTGGAAACATTCGCCCAGGCTAAAAATGTGTATACAGCTCTCATTACACTGCAGTTGTATGGTTTATTCTGTGATTAACTACGGTTATCATTGCTGCGTATTTTAAATATTCACTTTTTACTACTTGTGTATTTTAGGGGCACTAGTTAAATGTTGTAATTTTATTCCGTTTTTTTTTGTTATTTATTGGAGTTTTTTCCTCAATGAAATTAATTGGACAAAGATTCACAAAGGCTTTCATGCACCTAATAAACGGCTGCTTTGATCTATTTGGTATAGATATTTAATTGTGTGCTGGTTAACTTTTTAAACCACCAAAGCGACTATTATGTATATGCTACTAAAAAAATATTCAGGTACAAAATCCCTACAGTGCTCTCTTTCAAAAGTTATGCCATAATCTTGCTGGGTCTTCATACTTTGGTGTAAAATGTACTAGGACCATGGCACTCAATTGAAAAGCAGCTGAAGAATTATTTCCATCTAGTTGAATTTATCCATCATAATATATCCTAAATGTCAATGTAACAGATCCTTACTGGGTACCAAACTAATATTGGAAAAACATAATTCTTCGTAATTAAGTGTTTTCGGTTAAAAATGTTTAAAAACAGTATGAAATCTAGGTTAAATAGGACTTAAGTATTGCTGTAAAAATGCATTTTTTTTCCCCCACAGCTTCTTGGGCCTGGACCCTACACCCCAAAGCAACGTTCTGACGTATTACGATTGGGTGAGCTACGAGGCAAAGCTCTCCAGATTATGAACCAATTCGGAGCATCCACGCTCATTAATCTGTCCAGCTTCTCCTCTTCTACCCCTATGTCTACCTCCACCACTGTAAAGCAGGAACAAACCATGGCCAACAGTACTGCAGGTAACAAAGTTTGTGGAACAGCATCAGGAGGAGGTCGTGCAAGTCCGGATGCTAACCAGGTGAGGATGCCTCTAACTGCTTTCTGTAGGATACAGATTATTTTGACAAACAAATTATACAGACAATCTCTTGTGTGTCAGGCCTTTCTGAGTATCTTTTTCCTTAATATAAAATTAGCATATTATGTTCAAATTTTCACCATTTCAGCAGGGGGACATTGCATGTATTATAACACTGCTCTTCTGCTTAATTGGTGAGAAATAAACATTTATTTACTTCAGTATTAGTAAAAAATCTACATTCCTAAGCTGATGAAAGCATATAAAGTGCCCTAAATTCTGAGAAATTGTGTGACATTACTCTGCATTCTTCCAGATATAATTAGCGAACTGTCCATAAAGAAAATAAAACATGAATTTAAAATATTTGCACATAAGTCAGTGGTTGCAATTTCACTAAAGTCAAGACTTGCTAAAAAGCTTATGCAAAGAGAGAGGTTAAATGAAATTAGGAGGCGGAAGATACTTGTGAACAGGAAGTGGGCAGGGCTAGAGGGTAGAGCGCACCAGCTCTTCTATATTGGCTGAACATTTAGTTATTTATTAACAGGTTTTTATATAGCACCATCAGATTACGTAGCACTTTTTAACAATCGTTATAACAGGATTGGGTGGGTAAGATTGTCCTTCTGCAGGCTTACACTCTATGGGATATTGGGGATTGATACATAAGGGAAAGTGCTATATAATCACACAACGGGACCACCCAGTTTGCTTGAGTGATCAGTGCTCTGTATGATCCAGTCACTCAGCTGTGTTAATATCAGAACAGAGGGCTATTTTAGTTTAGAATAAAAGTGAACCAGTTTGGTTTACTCATGAAATGAGGGCCGTATAATGTAGTAGTTGTAAATAGTGTAGACAAATGTTAAGTAGGTTGTGGAATTTTATTAGCTTGTCTGAAGAGGTGAGTTCTAAGGGAGCACTTGAGAGTTTAGAGAGTAGAGGATAGTCTTAGTGGATGAGGAAGGTTATTCCAGAGAGTGGGTGCAGCCCCAGAGAAGTCAAGTAACCGGGAGTCAGAGTGTTTGTTTAGTATGGGAGGAGAGCTATATGTCCTGTGAAGATCTGAGAGAGTGAGCTGGGATATCTTGAGATGAGTGAGGATATGTATGAAAGTGCAGTCTTATTGACTGCTTTGTAGGTTAGCAAAATGATCTTCTATTGTATTCTGTAAAATACTGGTAACCAATGTACACACTGACTGAAGAAGCTCTTGAAGAGCGTTTGGCAAGGAAAATTAGTTTAGCTGCTGCATGTAATGTAGACTGTAGGGGGTAATTCTATAATGTGGGAGTCCAATAAGGAGAGCGTTACAATAATCAATGCGGGAGATGATTAGTGCACGAATGAGAGTTTTTGCAGTGTCTTGTGTGAGATATTTGTGTATTCTGGAAATGTTTTTTAGACGTATGTAACAGGACTTAAAGACAGATTGTATGTGGGGAACAAAGGACAGTTCAAAGTCAAGGCTAACACCTAAGCATCGAGCTTTAGGAGTAGGGATTATTTCAGTGTTGTTGACAGAGATAGAGAGACCAGGTGGGTAGCTTTTATTAGCAGGTGGAAATATTATTAGTTCAGTTTTACATAGATCAAGTTTGAGATGACGGGAGGACATCCAAGAAGAAATGGCAGAGAGGCAATCAGTAACACGGGCCAACACAGTAGAAGAGAGATCAGGGGTGGATAGGTAGATCTGCGTATCATCTGCATAGAGATGATACTGAAATCCAAATGACTTTATTAGCTCTCCAAAGGAAGCTGTATAAATAGAAAATAGCAGTGGATCCAACACTGAGCCTTGCAGTACTCCAACAGATAGAGGAAGATCAGGGGATGTGGATCCAGAAAAGCGAACACTGAAAGAGCGATTAGATAAGTAGGATGTGAACCAGGAAAGAGCTTTGTCCCGAATGCCCAGGGATTGTAATATTTGTATGAGAAGAGTGGTCAACAGTATCAAAAGCAGCAAAAAGATCCAAGAGAATTAGAAGAGGGTAGTGTCCTTTAGAGTTAGCAGTGATTAAGTCATTGACCACCTTTGTCAGGGCAGTTTCTGTGGAGTGCCAGGAACGAAAGCTGGACTGAAGAGGATACAGAAGATTGTGAGGAGAGGAAGTGAGGCGAGTGTAGGCAAGTGTTTCAAGCAGCTTTGCATGGCATGGAAGTTGGGAAATGGGTCGATAATTTGAGGGAGAGTTGGGGTCAGAGTTTTGGTTTTTTTCAGAATTTAGTAACCAGTGCATGCTTGAATAAAGAGGGGAAGATACCAGTAGAGAGAGTGCAGATTGTAGTTAAGGTAGGAATAAGCACAGAACATAGACTGACCTGTGTCGGTACAGGATCAAGAGGACTGGTAGCAGAGTGGGAAGAGCAGAAAAGAGCAGATTTCTTCTTCATTTGTGGGTTTGAATGAGGACATGATGCCTGAGTGTGGATGAAAGGGATGCGGATAGCTGATGAGGAGGACGCCAATTCTATTCTGATCTTGCCAATCTCGTATTTAAAGTACAATACAAGATCTTGAGCACTGATGGAAGTTGGTGGATTTTGAACAGGAGGGCTTAGTAGAGAGTTACATGTGCGAAATAGGTGTTTGGGGTTAGAGGCCTGAGTAGAAATGAGGGTTTGAAAGTAGGATTGTTTGGCATTGTCCAGAGCATTTCGATAAGTGTTGGTGTAAGTTAAAGTCATGGGAAGAACAGGATATCTCCAACGATGTTCTGCTTTGCGAGAGAGTCTTTTAAGATTTCGTGTGTCGTTAGTGTGCTATGGCTGACGCTGATGTCGCCGTGGTGCAAAAGGGGTAGTTGGCATGACATGATCAAGCACGTTTGCTAGGGTTTGGTTAAGGTGAGATACTACCAAATCAGGAGAGTGGAAGATAGAAATTGGAGACAGTAGTTGTTGCACCAATTGAGAAAGTTGGTTGATATTAATAGCGTTAAGATTTCTGCAGGTAGGCGAAGGCTTGTTAGTTAGATAGCAAAGGGGTAGAGCTATTGGGGTACAGTTTGCAGGTGATAAGGTAATGGTCTGACAGAGGGTGAGGGGCGTTAGTAAGATCAGAGACTGAGCATAGTTTAGAGAATACCAGATCAATGCAATTGCCATGTTATGAGTTGGTGAATCACTCCATTGGGAGAGGCCAAGAGATGAGGTTAAGGAGAAAAGCTTTGTGGCATCACCCTTGATAAAGGGGGGTGTGGGTCCCCGCTTAGAACGGCCCTATTGTGATGGGGCCGTTTCCTTCCAGCCAGTTTCAAACTCGATCCACGGAGTACCGAGCTTTCGGTGCTCTGAAATGTAAGTGAAATAAAGTCCCACACTTCTTTCCTTAATTCTAACCCTAACCCTTCAATCTCATTACCCTAACCTTCCCTTCCTGGCAGCCTGACTCTAACCCTCCTTTCCTGGCAGCCTGACCCTAACCCTCCATCTCGCCAACTCACCTTTTTCTGCGTTTTGGTGGTACCGGCAGCGGCGGTATTTCAGAATAAGAATAGTTGAGTATGCCGATCGGCATACGCACCCATTTTTAAAAAAATTTTTAAAACTGGGGACTATTCGAAATAGGGACATCCAAAAAGGAACTTTCAGGTGTCCCTATTTTGGACAGAAGATTTTCTAACCGGGGACTGACAACGGATAAAGGATATGGAGGCATTGAGCTATGAGGAAAGGCTAGACAATTTAGACACGTTTACTTTAGAAAGGAGGCGTCTAAGAGGAGATATGATTACTATATACAAATACATCATGGGTCAATGCAGAGAACTTTCAAAGGAACTTTTTACCCCAAGGACTGTACACAGGACATGGGGGCACCCACTAGGGTTAAAGGAAAGGAAGTTTTACAACCAGCAAAGGAAAGGGTTCTTTACAGTAAGGGCAGTCAGGATGTAGAATTCACTGCCAGCAAAGGTTGTGATGGCAGTTTCACTTGATATGTTTAAGACAGAGTTAGATACATTTTTAGCAGAAAAGGACATCCAGGGTTACCAGGACCCCAAATTTAAATGAGGGACAGTAGTGGAGCAAAGGAGAAATAGGACGGCCATCTTGGGTCAGCAGGGGTTTTAATTAATTAATTAATTTTTTCTGATTGCAACAGTTTGGAAGTTGCTTCATATGGATTAACTTCAAATATAAAGATAGGGATCGCAGGAGATCCAAAATAGGTTGAACTTGATGGACTGGTGTCTTTATTCAAGAAATTTTTGGTGTGTTTTTTTTTTTTTTTTTTTTTTTTTTTTTCTTTTTTTTTTTTCTTTTTTCAACCTCATCACCTATGTAACTATCAGGAGATAAAGGTTATTAATGGGGATATTTAAATCACCTATGATAATGGAAGGTATGTCAGAGGATATGAAGTAAGGGAGCCACGCAGAGAAGTGTTGTATAATTGTTGGCAGGATGTATTGGGTGGGCAATAGATTGCAGAGTAAAAGGGTTGAATATGCGAACAGCATATACTTCAAAGGATGTGAAGATAAGTGAGGGGACATTGGGTAAAACCCCACCTCCTCACCTGTCTCCAGGCCTGGATGTATGAGTAAAATGGAGACCACCATATGAGAGTGCAGCGGGTGAAGAGGTGTGAGTCAGTGAGCCATGTTTTTGTTATTTCAAGAAGGTTGATATTGTTAGAGGAAGAGCTCATGAATAGAGAGGTTAGTTTATTACAGACAGAACATGCATTCCATAGGGCACATTTTAGGTATTTTGGGAGTGATGGAAGACAGGTGATGTTTGAGGTTGTCTAAGTTTCTATAGTGTCCTGAATTTGAGTGATTTGTATGTGAAAGGTGTGGAGGCCCTGGATTTAGAGCATTGTCACCAGCTAGCAGGAGAAGCAAAGAAAGGTATAGAGGAGGATTGCGTGATCTAGGGGATGTCTTAATGTGGTGACTTCTTGTGGAAATTGGAGACAAACATTGAATGTAGGAAAAGAGTTCGTGTGTTAAGTAGTGGAGAGTAGATCAGAGTAGAGGTAATAAATATTGAGGGTTGTGAAGGTGGTGGAGTAAAGGATGTTGCAACATGAACAGAAATGCTGTGTAAGGGTAGTAAAAACAAAAGGCTGTTAAACATTGTCGGTTAGCAAGTGTATGTAATTGAAGTGTATTTAAATAAGTAAATGTTTGGGGACTATGCTTGTGTAGCTGTAGATGAAAGAATTGTAGATGGCAAGGAATACAATGCAGACATAATTATAAAGCATGGCTATAAATACAGAATGATATTGGCACAAGAAGTATGTAGTCCAAAGTTTGTTGGACAAAAGTAGTCCCTAAAGTATCAAGTGTTTCTGGTGCAGAGGCACATACTTCAAAGGTTGTTTTGAAAGTTGTCCTTCAGATGCAGAGACTGGTAATAAGTTGTTTCTCTCTGTTTTCCTCCTGTGTAACTCCGGTATAACTCTACACACACTAAAAAACTATGCACTTGGAAAATATGCACAAATGCGGCCAAGGCTTGCAGCGTATTCTAACATAATAAGTATAGCTACATCAGGTGAAGATGATTCTGAACAAATTACGAACACTCCTCCCACTATAAGGCCATAAAGCCTTAAATTAACAAACAATCAGACCCTGGTATGCTAGACCCAGGTTACAAATCTCTGTATGTAAAAATATCTATCTAAACAGCACATGGTTCTTACTCTGGGCTCGGACACTGTGTGACAGCTGTGATGCAAAAAGATATGCCACAAGCAAGTCCAACTAAACAATACGTGTGACTGCTACTAAATATGCCTGACAGGTCATTTATCTATGTTCAATATAGAACAAACAAAAAAATGGAATAGGAGATCCTTCTGCCATAAAATACCCTAGTCTAAACTCTAAATAACATACAGAAAAAAACGGATATTAGGGTATATTCACAAGCGCTGTCTATACACAATAAATATTTAATGTCCAAAACGATCTAAATGTCCATAAAAATGAGCGGCATACAGGCGAGATGTAAACTACAAAGTCTTATAGATCTTCACTGGTGTAAAATGAGCTTTGATCCCGATGGTGCCATGAGGGATAAAAGAAACAAGGGTCACTGTTGGTTAGGTAAAAATAGATAAGAGACTGCTAAGTCTAAAACCAAAACTTTACTAATAACACATAGCCTTAATACACAGTGACAAACTAAAAAAACAAAATAACAAATGAGTAAGCTGCAAGAGGAACGAATCCCCTACCGAAAATCGGACCATTTCCAGGGAGACTGCAATATGCGGACGTCCAGGCAGTAGATGGAGAATGTCCCGTGGGAATCGGATCCATGTCGGCGGGGAAACAGTCCACAGCAGCTGCTTATGCAGTCCGGGACCTAAACGTGTTTCGGGCGTTGCCCTTTATCAATAGTGCTAAGCTAATGCGTTTAGGTTCCGGACATTGTCTGATTTTCTGGGATTCGTTTCTCTTGCAGCTTGCTCGTTTGTTATTTTGTTTTTTTAGTTTGTCACTGTGTATTAAGGCTATGTGTTGTTAGTAAAGTTTTGGTTTTAGACTTAGCAGTCTCTTATCTATTTTTACCTAACCAACACTGACCCTTGTTTCTTTTATCCCTCATGGCAGCATCAGGATGAAAGCTCATTTTACACCAGTGAAGATCTATAAGACTTTGTGGTTTACTTCTCGCCTGTATGCCGCTCATTTTTATGGACATTTTGATCGTTTTGAACATTAAATATTATTTATTATTGTGTATAGACAGCGCTTGTGAATATACCCTATTATCCTGTTTTTTCCATTTATCTATGTTGACTTTCTATTTTCTCTGGTGACCAGTATTTGTTGGGCCCTGCACTCCCCTAGGCATTCCTCTCGTCATACATATTTTAGGCGTCTTATGATTTCCAAACCCTACCTTAACTTTTACAGTCGTAACTCCTGTCAGCCGTAATGTCTGCATGTATTTATGCTGCTAAGTGCGCCCATACTGTACGATTTAAATGACTCACCCCGCCTAGGAAGCGTAATTACCGTTGTCGTATGGCTGGCGTGCCCCTTCGAAGGTAGTTACTATGCAGTTACGTTACTTGCCCTTACGCTGTGATTTACGTAGCGCACATGCGCAGTAAGTACTAATGAGTAAAGTATTAGATAAAGGGGGAGCTGTAGACATAGCTTATCTAGATTTTAGCAAGGCTTTTGACACTGTGCCACATTAAAGACTGTTAAATAAGCTGGAAACTTTAGGATTGGATTTAAAGATAGTTGCATGGATTCAATCTTGGTTACAGGATAGACAACAGAGGGTTGTAGTAAATGGAATCTCTTCTGGGGATGGTAATGTAACCAGTGGAGTACCCCAGGGTTCTGTACTTGGACCAGTGCTATTTAATATCTTTATAGCTGATATTGCCTGTGGTATTGAGGGGAAAATATGCCTTTTTGCAGATGACACCAAGATATGTAACCGGGTAGACACGCCAGGTGGGGTACAGAAAATGAGGGATGATCTAGGTAGACTGGAGGAATGGTCAAGAGTGTGGCAACTGCAGTTTAATGCAAAAAAATGCAAAATCATGCACTTGGGACACAAAAACCCAAAGGCTCAATATTTCCTTAATGGCATTACATTAGAATCTACCGAGGAGGAAAGGGATCTAAGAGTCATTATTTCCAGTGACTTAAAGGTAACCAAGCAATGTAACAAAGCAATGAGAAAGGCAAGTCAGATGCTTGGTTGCATAGGGAGAGGAATTAGTAGCAGAAAGAGAGAAGTAGTGATCCCCCTTTATAAATCATTGGTACGCCCTCACCTAGAATACTGTGTTCAGTTCTGGAGGCCATATCTCCAGAAAGACATAAATACATTAGAGACTGTGCAAAGAAGAGCAACTAAAATGGTCCATGGCCTGTGTAACAAAGCATACCAAGAAAGGCTTGAGGAACTAAACATGTATAGCTTGGAGCAGAGAAGGGAGAGGGGACATGATAGAAGCTTTCAAATACATCAAGGGTTGTGACCAGCTAGAGGAGGGTGGCATTTTTTGAAGGAAGAGGTGTAATAGAACACTAGGGCATGAATATAAACTGGAGGGTGGTAGATTCAAAGGAAATGTGCGGGAAAAATTACTTCACTGAAAGGGTGATAGATAAGTGGAATATTCTCCCATCTGAGGTGGTTGAGGCCAATACAGTAGAACAATTTAAACATGCTTGGGATAAATATAAGGGTATCCTAAATTGTAACCCAAATTGAGGGTAAATAGGGTCTAGGGACAGTATAGTTTTGAATAAACAAATGGGCAGACTAGATGGGCCATGTGGCTCTTATCTGCTGTCACTTTCTATGTTTCTATGTAATGGGCGCTTTTACGCTAGCGGCTAGCATTAAAACACGAGTCTACGTAGTTCTGGATCTACCCCATTATTCTTCAGAAATACAGTTCCTTTAAGTATTTTTTTGTGTATACGGTTTCATTTTTTTTTTTTTTTTTAAATATCCTGGTTGCACAGATCTACTTATGAGTAGATGCTTAATAGGTAAGCCCGCAACATTGAATTATGCATGGTCTGTCTCTGCTACAAGGTTTTACATAAAAACTAAATTACGCATGTTTCCTCATGCCAGGTCCTAACAAAGAAGAAGCTTCATGATTTGGTTAGAGAAGTGGACCCAAATGAACAGTTGGATGAAGATGTTGAGGAGGTATGTGAAAAAAATCTTCAGAAAAGGGACAAGTTCTATTTTTTTTTTATAAAGGATTTCATGTTTTATGTGTTTGTTTTCACACCAGATGCTGCTGCAAATAGCTGATGATTTCATTGAGAGTGTGGTCTCTGCAGCTTGCCAGTTAGCACGACATCGCAAGTCCAACACATTGGAAGTGAAGGATGTTCAGCTTCATCTAGGTATGTGCTTGTTGCCTATTTGTGATTTCATAAAATATCATATGTGAGTGTTCTTTTTATAAATGTTTAAAATATTTTTATTGGTGTTAAATACTGCAAAATATCAATCATTAACAGAAAATAGTTTCACGGTTGTACAATAGAGGATTAAGTAAAAACTAATTGCAAACAGGAACACACCATATAGGAGAGATGTACAAAAGATCTCATGGGTCTTCCTTTCTTTATCCAGCAATGTTTTAAAATCATGGTGTATATTTATCTTTAAATAGTTTAATT
>WWET01000090.1:189175-202276 GCA_011038615.1 Limnodynastes dumerilii | reverse complement strand
TTTAACTGATGCTGGAGAATACATTTTTGTACAGACCTGATAAAACACATCCTTTTGGGGGGGAGAAATATGTGGTATGATATGAATTTGAATATGAATTTAAAAACATTTCCTGATATTGGTTTAAGGATATTTTATGTGAATATTTCTTGGATTGTAGTATGATTTTACGCGTTGGTTTCAGGAAATGCTTCATGCATTAGGACTTGCCTGATCGTGATGTGGCATGGTCTAAGGGGTCTCTTTAAAAATGTATGATTATTGAAACCAGCCAGAGGGCATGACAGATGGTGTCATGGGTTTTTCTGTCTGACAGGTTGCGACGCACTGTACTTGTATGGATAATGCTGTGCCTGTAAGAAGGCAAAAGGGTGAGGAGCTATATAGCTTGAGAAAGGTATAGGGTTTCTGTTAAACTTATTCATTAGACTGGCTACCAAGAATAAACAATGTGAGTGTTTTGTCACTTAAAGGCATATAGCCAGTAGCAAAACTACCATGTAAGCGAGGGAGCAGCTTCTACAGGGTTCAGGTAGCCACCCACCCTGCACCTATGGAACTCCTAAGCTGTCAGAGGGTGCCCGGTGCTCTGCATATTTACAGGCAGCTGGCACAGGCTGTTATACACTTAGAGGCTGTAACACACAGAGGCTGGCAGCTTAAGACAGCACTCAGCACTGTCAGATGCCTGTGGATGCATAAGATAGAGAGGGGGTGCAGTACAAGTCTATTTTAGCCGCTGCATAGAGCTTCTTTTAGTTCTGCACTACTGGGGATATTTTTTGTATTAATGACAGTTGAACCTAATATTAATTTATACAATAAATATTTTTATTATAACTAGCTGTAATTGTTCCAAAGCACTGTTTGAAACTGAAAGTTCCTTATGCAGGCCTAGGGATTAATTCCTTATCTCTTGACAATTTTCTTCTAGAAATTTTTCACAGGAAAATTTTTGGAGAAATATTGTCCTTAACATAATGTATAAGGGTATGATGTGGGTCACCGCTGCGAACGGACCTTTTTCAAAAGGGCTGTTCTCTTCAGGCCGGTTGCGAACTGGCTGGAAAATCGATTGCTTTTGCCTTGCAGACGCAACGCTATTAATCCACGGAAGACAGATGATACAGCTGTGAATATTGCTTAACTTTAACCCTCCCCATTCATTACCCAAAGACTCCCTTCCCCACAGCCTAACACTAAAACCTTCCCCTCCCTTCAGCCTAACCCTAAAACTCCCCAGAGAGTGTTGCTCACCTTTCCGGTTGGTGCGATGGGTCTGCGGTGGCGTTTTTGAAGAATGAATGTGATCGGAATACTTATCCATTCATAAAAAAAAATTGAAAATGGCGGTATTGTCTAAATAGAGACAGTGGAAAATTAACTTTCAGCTGTCTCTACTTTACTCAAATAACCCAATTCCCAATGGATGTGGTGATGGGTTAATAGTTTGACATCTTTCTTTTAAATATTCTATATCAGAATATATGGTCTTCTCCTATATTATAAATGTATGAATTGTATAAAAATGTACCCCAAAAAATCTTAGTGTTTAATATAAACAAAAAAATTATAAAAATATACTGGTTCTCTTGCTTCAACTGTTCTTCAAGAAGTATTGACTGTACTGTACAGTACTTTCTGTAAAAACATATGGTTAATACACCTGTTATGTAAACCTGTGGTTATATCTATAACTGACAGGTGAACATTATAGCTTTTATAATTCCAGTTCTGCTGATGTGCTGACACTATATTGTAGACTTTCTCATTTGTTTAGTCAACACTTGCTGGTTAAAGGTTTGAGCATATTTGTGAGTTTGTTTGCTGTTTTATCGTTAATCCATCACAATGTTTTCATATTTTGCAAGAAACTCAAATTTGAAAGTTAAAAACGAATTCCCACACATGAAAGCTATGCATGGGAAGCCACAGAAATAGCAGCTCATTGTGTGCATCAGCTGTAAAATTCAAGTATTACAAGCATCACATGCAGATTCCATGTTTCCTATTTTATGTCAAGCTGCAATATTAAATATTGATATCATCCTATCACAGGAACGTTTTATCTCAAACAGATTATCATCTTAAACCTTTTCCACAAGTATGTTGAAAGTTTTGATTTTAGTATTTCTTTTCTCTCAGAGCGACAGTGGAATATGTGGATTCCGGGATTTGGATCAGAAGAGATCAGGCCCTATAAAAAAGCATGTACAACAGAAGCTCACAAACAGGTAACAAGATGATCACAAACTCACTTCAGTCAATATCACCCTTTACAAAGATGTGTACTTCACAAGTCCATGATTCTAAACTTTACTTTTCATTCACTAACAAAGCACGCGTGATTGAATAGCTCTTCCCTGTTTGTTGTCTAGTGAATTTTTTGTCTGAATTGCCATCCTCTACCATATTCTTATAGCTGTATCCAAGGACATTAATTAATGCAAAACAACATCAAAATGTTTTTAATGTCGGGTAACATGATTAATTTTACACTGTTAATAGAATTATTGCTTTAAAAGTTTCATATATTTAAATCACAGAAACAAGATTTTGTGTCAAAGCTGTGGCACTGCCATCAACCTATATTTAATTTGCATTGTCTATACCTAGGTTTATCTTGAGGTTTTCATCCTGCTTAAGTCTCTGCCATGGTCCCATGGGGGTTCTCTCTGCAAAGAACACGTTTTTAGCCAGATAATCATTCATTAATGGAGAGAGTGTATCATCATTTGGCTAGGTTACTTAACAATATGCATTATCTATCCTACTTTAAATTATTTTACTTGTGCCATGAAAGATTTAGATTAATAAATGTGTGATTTTAGTTATTAAAATTTTTGTTAATGTAGCATTTCCAGAATCCCCTTTACTGGTGTTTTTCAGCACATTGACTGCTCTCCTTTTGTCTCCTACAGAGAATGGCCTTAATTAAGAAAACTCAGAAGAAGTAGGCTCCTGACTAATATACCCATGACCGGCACTCCTTCTGCAGTACCTGAATGCAGATAGCACCTCTTCAGAGAAGAGTGTAATGTAGGGACAGAGACCACACTTCTAGTAACGTGGACTTTGGTTTTATTAGTCCCGCATTACAGAACCCTCTTGCCAGGGAAAATGAAAAACTCTCTTTATCTTTTGTAGATATGAAAGAAAGGGACTTATTTGATTAAAGATTATTAATGTAATGAATGCTTCTGCTGGGTCTTTATGTGGATTGTTGTGTCAAAGATCAAGATGGAAAACTGCGTTGAAAAACTATGCATAATAGGTATAAATCCTGCTCATTGTAATGCTGTACTGTGTCCTGCAGGCTCCATTTTGTTTTCTCAACATGTACATGGCATCTTCTTCGTTTCCTCTTTTGCCTCCCCTACTGAGCAGCCGTTGCTGTGATTCACTGGTGACTGTTTTTCCTCCCTGGCTGCTCTAAGCAGCTCTCTGCATAGAAGGGAGAGGGCTGCAGAGACGTTGCTGCCAGTTCGTGCTGAAGTCTCTAAATAGGGAGCATTTATGGAATCTGCCAAACTCTGTGCTTCCTCCCGAGTTACATTTCTCCTCTGCAGCATGTCGCTTTTAGTTCCCAGTAGCAGGAAAAAAAGAGGTTGGGGCTGTGTACGTTCTATCACTTCCTTATACCAGTTTTGTATATGCTCAAAAGATTTATGTGCAGTAAGATCAAACAAAAGGATAACACAAGCAGCATTCCTGTAATAGGACCGTGTCACTGCCCTAAAAGAGACATAGAGAGCACAAGGTTGATTAGGAGGCTGTGGTGGAAAGTCACTTCATCTCAAAAGACTGGTGCAGCAAAAAGCCAGTGTATTTGTTATTAGAGTAACAGTTGCTTTTTTTTATTTTTTTTTTGCCTTGGGGTGCTGCTATTCACCATTGTATCCAGAGCACTGTGCAACACACAGATCATGTATATTATTATATAACTTTACATTTTGAATTCGTGCATATAGAACATAATGGTCACTTACTCAAAAATCTTATCCTTTTTTTTTTAACCCAGTTTTGAATATATTCACCTCAGTGCACTTGCATTATCATATCATGCTCACAATCACACACAAACCCCATACACCACAGTTCTTCTGACACTGCACAAAGAAGAATCTGATCCGATAGGCATACTAATTATTACAAACCTACTTTATGCTGTGACACATCTGTATCATGTTTTTGTGTTGCATCTGTAACTAAATACAAATAAAGGAAAAGAAAAAAACAAATCAAAGCTATTTTATTTTTTTTAAAAATTCTTAGTGCTAATGATAAGCTTTTTTGTTCTCATTGAATGTTTGTTTAAATTGTCTTAAGACTTTTTGGTGGTTGCTATAAAAACATCTCATTGTTCAGGTCACTCTTATACCCCTTTCATATCACCACCAAAATCCTGGGTTTTTGGCCTTAGACCCGGACTTTTTGTGGTAATGTGGAAGGTCCCGGGGGTCCTAATGATCCAAGGGAAAAAAAGAAGGGTTTTCCCGGGTCTAACCTGGGTAGGGGGCGCAGTGTGATAGGTGCGACAGGTTTTTCAACCTGGGTCTCCCCTAAGGAAACCTGATTGGAGGAGTTTGTTTACTATTGCTATGGCCGGGAGCCACACACTGACCATCACATTGTCAGGGCAGACTTGGATCCTGGAATTTCCTGGGTCAACCCTGCAGTGTGGAAGGCTCTGACATGGGAATTTCTCGGATCACAGCAGGACTTCAAAGGGTGTTTTTTGTTAGTTTTGTGTGATGATGTGAAAGTGGTATTACAAACAAATGCTGCACCCTGATTAGGAATCATTAAAGTATAAAAGTGCATCCCCACCTCATCGCTGGTATGTAATAGTGAAGAAGGCTACAGTGTTTCCATTCAATGTTACAATATGGACATTTCCTTATGCATATATACTTACCACAGAACAAAACCCGCGATGTAGATTTGCACGATGTGCCGTTCCAAAGGCACATGACGCTCAATAGAATCTGCCCATTAGAGTATAGGCATATACAATATACTAGGATTGGCACATAAATTAGGGTGTGTCTGCATGAGTTGCAGCAAATTAATAAAATCTTTTTGCTTGCACGTATTATTCTGGTGGTTGTTTGTAGGTTATTTTTTATATCCCACTTTTCCTAGTAATTTCAGCCATGGTAAATTTGAGACTGTTCTAGTGCTACAGGGTAAATAATGCTTTAGGCCTACAGATTAAATCATTACTATTACTCTTATTGGGAACGGAGCAAGTTATTGTGAAAACACAATACTGTAACACTGACTATGCTCTGTTCTTGGTTAAATCGGTACCCACAATACAATTATCTGTGATAAGCTTGATAAGTATGTGTTCTGAATTTTTGGGCTGAACGCTGACAAAAAGGTCCATAAATACTTCAGTTCAATAACAGTATCTGTCAGTTTGTGAAGGAGATGTGACCAATAAGGATGTCACCACACAAACCAAACAAACAAAAAACACCCTTTTAAGTCCTGCTGTGACCCGAGAAATTCACATGTCAGAGCCTTCCACATTGCAGGGCTGACCTGTAAAATTCCAGGACCCAGGTCTGCCTATAAGGATGGCACAGTGGGATTAGAAGATTGTGCATCTGTCATTAGACAGTTTTGTCAGGATTTGTTGTGTACCTTAGCTTTAATACTTTTTTTTTTTTTTTTAAACTTTACTTTGCACAACATAGAGGGTATACATTGAAAAAATATAATAGCTTTTAAGTACAAGCATTATATTCAACCCCACGACAACTCCATCCTGGACCCTCTTCAGTCTGGATTCCACCACCTGCACACCACTGAAGTCACAAACTATCTCCTCTGCCAAATCCAAGGGCTGCTTCTCACTTGCTCTTTCCTGCTCCACACCCTTCACTCTCTACACCTCCTCTCTGGGTGCCCTCATCAGCTCTCTTGGCTTTTGCTACCACTTCAATGCCGACGACACTTAAATCTATCTCTCCTCCCCTGACCTCTCCTGTGCAAAGTGTCATGGCCTCTCGGCCATCTCCTCATGAATGTCCCAGTGCTTTTTCAAGCTTAATATGGGCAAAACTGAAACCGTAGTCTTCCTTCCTTCACGTACCCCTACTATCTCCATTACTATCGGCACCTATACCATCTCTTGTACCCAAGTTCGCTGCCTGGGTGTCATCCTTGACTCCTCACTTTCCTTCACCCCCCCACAACCACGCCCTCTTATAGTCCTGACGCTTCACCTCAACAAGGTGTGAGGTATCAGACCCTTCTTAACTGCAGATGCCACTAAAATGCCTCATTATCTCCCGTTTTGACTACTGCATCATTCTTCTCTCTAGCCTCCCTCTGGTCCGTCTCGCTGCCCTACAATCCGATCCAAAGCCGCAGCCAGACTAATCATCTCCAAACGCACTGCCTCCACCTCCACTTTCTGTCTATCTCTACATTGGCTTCCTGTCCCTTTCAGAATTTTCTTCTAGCTCCTCACTACAACTTACAAGACTCTCTCCTCCTCCACCACTCCCTACCTCTCCTCCCTTATCTCCATCCACATTCCCCGTCCACTCTGCTCTACTGGTGACTGCCGCCTCAACTCCAACCTTATAACCACTTCTCACTCCCGCATCCAAGACTTCTCCTGGGCCGCCCCTCTCCATTGGAACAACCAGGCAATCCAGCACACTACAATCCTTCAAACGCTCCCTCAAAACCCTCTTCTTCAGGCTCGTCTACCCTTCTTTAACCTAAGCTTTCCTGGACTCCCCATCTTCATCCCTCCTCTCCTGTTTTTAACCCCCTCCCACTTAGCGTGGTAGCTCTTATGAGTAAAGCCCTCCTCCCTCTTGTCATTACCCCTCTATCTTCTTTATCTTAATTCCCATCTTTTCTCTCTACTGTCTATCTCTCCTTATTCATTTGCTCCTACACACATACTCTACATCTTTATCTTCCATACATATTTTCTATTTTTGTACTGTATTTTATGTTTGCATTGTAATTGTATTGTATTCCTTATTTATTTGAACGTGTTCCCTTTCTGTTAATTATGTTGTATATGTAACTATTGCCTTTGTACGGCGCTGTGGATCCTGTGTGACACCTTTTATAAATAAACAAATAATAAAATCTAGAGAAAACAGATTCATCTGAGAGTCTGGAATGTCACCTCAGCATTGCTCAGTTCAAATTTATAGTCTTTCCACATATATAAAAATTCGAAAGCAGGAATTTAGAGCAGGATCAACAATGTTTCCATGCGCTTCTGCCTAAAATCCAGCACCTCAGGACTGGTGTAAATGACCGATAGAGGAGACTAAGCCCTACAGACCTCAGGACTGGTGTAAGTGACTGAAAGCGCTGGAACAGTGTGAGTACTGGTATAATATCAATGGTATATAAACAAAAACAAATAATGTAAACAAACAAATTAAATTAATAAACAGTGTACATATTGGCATATAGGGACAGCAGGACACGTGATATAAAGTCACTCTCCAAAGTGGTTGAGATGGGTGTAACCCGGTAATTCAGATTAGACTTCCCATAGTCCGTCCCAGAGTAAGGATGGTGTGCTGATGAAAAAAGAGTCTTTAGAGCGCCTGGCCGGGACGTCTCACGCAGCCAACGGTCATGTAGACACTGGACACCGTCTGAAGCACTGGAGTTCAAAGGAAGCGATCGGTACTCTGCAGGAACGGATCAGCTTAACATGTTTCAGGAACTTCCCTTTCTCAAAAGCGATCCATTGAAGTTCAAGTGAGATTTAAATAGTTTTTCCTGCAAAGAAACGTCTTATGCTCCTCTTTAGGCGGTACTCCCATTACCCATCCAGAGTTAACCCTATATGCCGCATGCTTGCAGGAATCTCTACGTGCAACGGGAGACTACTCTGTTATGTTGATGTGTAAACTAATTACATGTAAAATATGAACATGCCTGCTTTCCTTTGTTTTATTTTATCAACAAAAAGTCACATCACTATCAGCACAACAGCTGCTTCAATACAAAAACCATTGTATTGAAGCAGCTGTCGTGCTGATAGTGATGTGACTTGCCGCTATGTGTACACTGTTTAATTAATTTAATTTGTTTGTTTACATTATTTGTTTTTGTTTATATACCATTAATATTATACCAGTACTCACACTGTTCCAGTGCTTTCATCCATTATATTCTTTTTGTTGTCTTGTATGCTTGAAAGGTTGGACCCTTTCATTTAATGGAAGACTGCAGCAGGTTTTTTTTTTAGCGCTTTTAAAGTGGTATACCCCCGCTTTTATTTGGTGTAAGTGACTGATAGAGGAGACTAAGCCCTACAGACCTCAGGACTGGTGTAAGTGACTGATAGAGGAGACTAAGCCCTACAGACCTAACAATTGTTAAATTAAGTTTTTTTTTATTGCATTTATATTTTTTTTTTTATTCTATTTATAGAATAGCTGTAAATTTGCACAGGCATTATTTTGTTTACATTTTTATACCAAAAGAAAAATTTTGATTTGTGCTTAAAATCTTTATTATAATTAAACACATTAAACCATTTTATATTAATTATAAAAAAAATAGATACTTTGAATCATGCAAACTTGTATAGGCTGCTACATTACATCTCTTTCTGTCTATACTTACCTATTTGCATGTTTCATATGCGTGCTTATTTGCAGTACTGCCAATTTATTATTTCTACTGTCTGAACTCTGTATAGGGCACACAAATTTTTTAGTGTGCCTGCCCTTCAGCTTTGCAGAAATTCTGAATCCTAAGTGCATGCACACATCCTGCTTTGTAAAGTCCTTAACGATTGCAGACCTACTAAAATTCTACAATAATCCATTGAGTCGCCCATTTATCAATACAATGTTCTGATACTCAGTTTCTTGGCATCTTCAACTAAAATAGGAAACTGATTTTTACACACACACACACACGCACACGCACACGATATGGGGAATCTTTTCCCTGTTACTGACAAGTAGAAGGGCTTGTCTAGTAATCAAATTTACTCTGTGGTAAGTTGTTTCTGTTTTAGTGCATGACTATATTATGTAATCAAAGCTATACCCTATAATTCTAGTAATATTCTCTTAAAGCGTGTTACGATATTTTGTATTTTTGTCACCTTATACAATCCAATAAAGAAATCTCACCGGTAACGCTCCTGCCCAGCTGTGTCCCAGAATTGCAACCTGACTTTAACTCCAGATTCAGGCTCTTCTATTCGGGAGCAGAAGTCTACACCTACAGTTGGCCCAGTGGTGTCTGTGAAATCTTCATCTGTATACCTCCTCAGGAGGGAAGTCTTCCCCACACCAGAGTCCCCAAGTAACAGTACACGAAACTGAAAGTCCCATGCACAAGCCATCCCAGGGAAGATTCACAGCTTTGCTACCAAATCTTTTATTGTATGATTTCCTCCTTGTGTTCCACCCCCTCACCAATCTCTTTTGTATTGTGTTTTTGTTTAACAGCTCAGTTTGTTTCAAGTTTCCACTAGTTTCCTACATTCCTTTGTCTCTTTCAACCATGCCTGAACAGGGGACTTGCAATGTAAAATGTTTTTCTCTCTCCAATTAGAATAGCACAAAGCGATAGCTGAAGGGCATGGTTAGAAAAAAAAAACCATATCCGTATACAGACATTTACAATTCATGTTTTTTTTAGACAATAGGTTATATCTAATATTACCAGTACCAAAAACACTAAGTGAGGAAGTTTCAACTCCTTTTACCAAATACAAATGCACAAGCAAATAAGGCTTTTAAAATAGAAAACTAGACACTTAACACTAGGCGCATAGGGGGAAGGAGTGTAATGTCTAAGCTCTGGAAGCTGCTGCTAGATGAGACCATTTCAGTAGCATTTAACCTTGAATACGCATGTTCTAAGGTATGGAAAACTTGTTTTTTGCATTTTGCTGTGCTCTTTCATTAATACTGATGGCATTCGTGACCAGGTGCAAGCTGACATTTTTTATTATTAACCACTTGCGAGGGCTCATGACTACTTGGGTGGCTACATTGGTGGTAACTGGTAACTGGTGCGTCATGACGTCACACACATGAAGCTCGGCAATTAGGCCGCAGGAGTCCGGCTGCTGTTAAATCTCTGACAGTCTGCCGACTCCAGATGCACGGATTGCTAATCAGTACGCCTGAGCCGGCAGACTGATAGGTATTTAACAGCTGCCAGTCTCCTGCGGCGCCAGTTGATCAGTTCGGTGCAATGCGCCATAGGTTTGCCACCACGATCATATATAATAGATAGTGTTTGCTATATTGTTTCTTACTGATATTTTTTGTACTCACAAAAACAGCCATTTTTCGGTTCAAGTGAAGTCCAAAGAATTCATCCAACGTAGGACCTGTCTATGGGCCTGATCCAGCGCTACGAAAATTCGCACGGCGGGCGAATGCGTACGTTCGACCGGGCGAAAAACCATACACGCCCCTAACACTCCCATAGTAAAGTACCTGCATACGACGCCTATACCCTACACTGGGTACGACCGTCGCCCGTACGAAAATTCGCAGAAAATACGCTGAGCGTACGGGCTTAGCACGCCCATACTGTACAATTTAAATGGCTATCCCCGCCTCCCTGTAGTAAAACGGGCGCCCAGCCGACCATCGTAAGGAACGAACGCCCCGCGAGCGAAAAATACGCTCACAATACGCCCGCTATTCGCTCATGACGCTCGGGCGACCGGAAGCTGTCATACTGGGCATGCGCGTTGCGAATTTTTTGTCGAATTTTCGCATACGCTCGTCGTACGCTCGCTTGCGATCGTTGCTCTGGATCAGGCCCTATGTGTGTGGATCAATCACCCCCTTTAAAGACCTCCGTTCCATGCCCCAATATCTCAGAAACTCTATAGGTTGACTATTCTCTACGACACACCACCCCATTACACTAGACTTAGGGACCGGGACCTTCAAAACACAGAACACCTCTGGACAAAATCATACAATACAATACAATACAATACCAGTCTCTGGGTCCAGAAAACTCACTGTAAAGTCATCTTCCGGTGATACCGCTGTCTAGAACAATTAGCGCAGATGCACCTTGGTGTCTCAGAGACCTGCTGAAAATGCGGCTCGGGAAGGGCCACATCTTATTTGATGGAACTACCTTCGGTTGACTTCCTTCTGGCTCAAAGTGAAGGAAATAGCCACCTTTATTCTCGAAACTCTGGTCCCACTTGGTCCCTATTTCTGACTTTTGAATCACTCAAATTTACCAGTATCGCAGTATTAAAAAAAAAAAAAAAACACCTGCATCATCTAAACAGCTAAATTAGTCATCCCGATACATTGGCAATCTGATGACCCCACCCGCCCTTATCCTTGAGGGATTTGTTCTCTAGGATTGAATTATATATGAGCATTAATGACATGGGGGTAAATCCAGACGTATGGGCTAGTTACATTAGATCGAATACTGTATTTACACCATCATACTTTCTACGCACTCCCCTTGCTCGTACGTACTTTGGCTGTTTTACACTGCCCAAACCACACCTTAACTTTTCAAAGCGTAAGTACTGACGTACATAATGGATTTACGTACATGACGACCTAACCCGGCCCATACTGTCAAATTTAAATGCCTTCCTCCGCCTACAAAGCGTAACTACGGGTGTTATATGGATGCCCTGACACGTCCGTTCGTAGTTACACTGATGATGTTTAGCGTTACGTGTCATAACATCTGCCATGCGCATGCGCAGTCAATACAAATCGGCGATTTTACATCAGTGGCTACCGTAAAATCATTAGAGTACATAGTTTAGGATCTGGCCCATGATGTTTAGCCTGGATCATGCTCCTGAATTTAGCGCAACTTGTTTTGCTGTGCTCCAATTCAAAGAAACCCCAACCTTTTGCTAAATTATAGGGATCCCTGATCCCTAATCCAGTCTACCATTGAACTCCAGGGGCCAGATTTACTAAGCTGCGGGTTTGGAAAAGTGGAAATGTTGCCTATAGCAACCAATCAGATGCTAGCTCTCACTTTCCTATTACATACTAGAGAATGTCAGCTAAAATCTGATTGTTATTGGCAGCATCTCCACTTTTCTAAACCCGCAGCTTTGTAAATCTGTTCCCAGATGTTATCAGTCTCTAGCTTCCTATGGGTAAACTACTTTAAGCTAAATTCCCATCTCCACCCTCCATTTAATCCACTATGCTATTTTCACTTTCGTAATATAGATGCCTCTTACCCCTCAGTATTTTCTGTGCTGACGGTCCCACCTACAGGCCCTATTCCTACCCCTCCTTTCCCTTTACCCATCTAACCTTCCCACTGTTGTCTTTCTTTTGACCTTCCTTCTTTTCAACCTACTGCTTCTTCTTTCCTCTCTGAAGCCTTAAATCGAGATGAGTTCTGGTGTGCTTCTCTTTCTTCCTTGTCTCTCAAGGGAAAGGAAGAAAACTAGTAAAAACATTTAAAAAAGAAGCTATCTGCATAAGTACCGTATTTCTCCATGTACAAGACGCACCCCTGTATAAGACGCACCTTGTACATGGGGAAAGCCCCCCTCTCCCCTTTAAAGTTTTCTTACCTTTCAGATCGTCCTGCGGTGGCTGAGACTGGGAAATGAAGTCCCGCGGTTACAGCCTGTGACCGCAGGACTTCATATCCCAGTCTCAGCTACCGCAGGACGTCATATTCTGGTCGCAGTACCGCTCAGCGGGTGATCCTGAAAGGTAAGAAACCTGCAAGCGGGAGAGGGGAGCTTTTCTCCATGTACAAGATGCACTTTTAATTTTGGGACCCCAAAATTAAGGTGCGTCCTATACAGGGGTGCGTCTTGTACATGGGGAAATACGGTATGTGAAACCTGCAATCATATCCCCCTTGTCCCTTCTCTGCTCCAAGCTATACATGTTACTTCCTCTAGTCTGTCTTTGTATGTGACACAGGCCATGCATCATTCTAGTTGCTCTTCTCTGCTCCAAGCTATACATGTTACTTCCTCTAGTCTCTCCGTATGGTGTGTGACACAGGCCATGCACCATTGTTGTTGCTCTTCTCTGCTCCAAGCTATACATGTTACTTCCTCTAGTCTTTCTCTGTATGGTGTGTGACACAGGCCATTCA
>WWET01000090.1:174842-188948 GCA_011038615.1 Limnodynastes dumerilii | reverse complement strand
CATGTACTGTATTATTTTATATAATGGGGACATGTACTGTATTATTTTATATAATGGGGACATGTACTGGGTTTTTTTATGTATGCGGCAGCATGCACTTAACCTGAGATCCATTTAGATTGGATCTCAGCTGACTTTGTGTCCTGCACATGTGTCCATGCTACCATAACATACTGTGGTCTCTACACACCAGAGAAGTGACTATGAAGGGGAACAAATATGGTACCCACATGCCCTCACAGTAGCGCACATTGAGGCATATTAAGCCATTCTATGATGGAATATAGGTTTAAAAGGCCCTCCCTCCATAATAGCAGATTATGAGGGCATATAAAGCTCTACTATGGGACATGTGGACCTTTATTATTAATAGGGCTCCACATGCACCCCTAGGAGAGCTTAATGTCCTCCCCTATGTCATCTACAACTCTTCTCACCCACTGTATCTCCACAAACCCCTTCACTTACCTTTGCTGTCTGCTGTCTTCTCTCTCTCTCTCTGTCTCTGTCTCTCCTCAGGCTCTATGGCATGCTGACTTAACACTACTGGCGTAAACCTTAGGTCCCATCAGCATCACAGGCAAGGTGTCTGTGTGGGCCTGCTTATAAGAATTATACATGAGATTAACTACAGGGGGTGCTATAGAGCCCAGAGGAGAGGGAGGAACTCCCACAGCAGTGTAAGCAAGCTGAGTGCTGAGCGCTGTTTATAAAGCCATTGGGCCGGATACAGACTTAATAATGCTCCTAAAAATATGCAGGACGTGTGCGTGAGTTAGCATTTTCTTGCTATCTGCATAGTGGGCATAGTGTGGCAGATGTTACGCATAAGAACTCATTATGCACGGAGTTGATCTAAGAACTGAATGACATCCATAAGAAAGAGCGTGCCAGCACTCCATAAGAATGCGGTTAATAAAAGTGGGTGGGGAGGCATTTAAAATGGACAGTCTGGGCAGGGTTAGGTGTTTCCGCACATACATACGCAGGGAAAGTTATGGTCGGCCTATGGTGGCAGAAGTCCGCTAAGAGCAGCATGATCGAGGGGAGTGTCATGGGAGTGCATTTGCCACTTAGGTGCGGACTTATTTCATTCATAAGCCTGAATCAAGGCCAAGGTGAGCAGCTTAACTCAGCCGCCCGCAATGTATTTATAAACAGCGCTCAGCAATCATCCATGGATTGTCAAACGCTGTTTTTTTTTTTTTTTTTAAGTATCTTTTTATTGAATTTTGCATTTTATACAGAACAAAGCAAAAGATGACATGTACATGGAAACTGGAAATATGAAATGCCAGTAGCAAACAAGGCAAATAAGCCGGTAATAAAAGTATTGGTAGCATCTACATACGTCTACTAGCATGGAAAGCAAGTAACAATTTACCCATGTACAAATGAAATGTTATATGGACAAAAGACAAAACAGCTGAAGTTTAAAATACAAACAAATACATACAATACAGAAAATAAACCACATACAAAAAAGAAACCAACTATCCTCACAGTGCCAAGACCATAAGTGAATTCTGAGAGTCTATTCCCGAGTTCCCTATCTATCTATCAGCTCCTGAATTACCCCATTGCTGGTGTCCCCCCTTCTGCATTTAGTAAACTAGGCATGTCTAAGTTACGCAGCATAAACCAGGAGGTGGACTCAAACAGTTTGTATATATGGTCTTGTTGGTCCTGTGACAATGAATCAATAAATGCACCCCATTTGCGTTCAAACCTGGGGATACCTCTATCTACATCAGGTAAGACTGCTCTACGCTCCAAATAGAGGAGCTCCAGCAAAGCTGTCTCGACCTGGGAAACCGTCGGGGAAGATGGTTTAATCCAAGCCTGCGTAATAGTCTTTTTCGCCACGGTAACTATGACCGTAAGGAGTGGTATAATTTCCTTGGCCCCAGGGAGGGTCTTCCAATTTGAGAAATCCGCCACTAGAAGCGCTTTGGGGTCAAAGGGCAGGTGTAAGTGAAAGGTATTGTTTATAAATCTTAAGACCTTATTCCAGAACTTTTTAATTTTACCACATTCCCATATATTGTGGATAAATGTGGCTCTGCTCGCCAGACACTTTGGACAACCACCCGATTCCTCACTGGTCATATGGCTCCGCTGAGCCTGAGATATGAATACCCTATGTACAGTTTTTAGATGAACTTCCTGCAAAGCTGTAGTAGATAGGGCTTTCATTATGTGATCATAGGGTTTCAAAATAAAGTCTTGTTTCGAGAGTGCCGGAATGTCTTTAGCCCAAGCCAATAAGGGTTGTACCCAGGCCTTATCAACCTCTAGATCTAAAATAACTGAATATAAGTGTCTGATGTGGTAGTGGTGAGATGTGAGAAAGAATAGTAAGTGCTCAATATGATTATGTTCAGATTGCGAGGTGTTGCGCAGTTGCTGGGCAAAGTGTCTGGCTTGCAAGAACATAAAGAAGTGCGAATTCGGGAGGGAATATTTTTCTTTTAACATTTGAAAGGAATATATGAGACCCCCAGGATCATAAAGTACAGCTGCTCTGCCTAGAAGAGATAATGGTAATTCCATCCATCCCTGACTGATGTTTGTAATTGTCTTGATAAGTGGGGCAAAGTTAGCTTTATATATGTCGCCTAATTTGGGTGTGATCTGAATCCCCAAATATCTTATCTGGGAATTTGAGATTTTAAAAGTTTGAGATAGAAAAGGATCCGCTTTTATCTGGGAAGCTCCCGATAGGGGTAATATTTCCGATTTATTAAAATTAACTTTGTAACCAGAGAAGGAGCTAAATTTCTGGATACATTGAAGTATAACTGGGATAGAGTCTTCTGGGCGCTCCACAAATAGAAGCATGTCGTCCGCGAAGAGACCAAGTTTTACCTCCATCCTTCCTACTCTGATCCCCATAAAATTGGAATTTTGTCTAAGGGCCACCGCCAGAGGTTCAAGAGCTATGGCAAACAGGAGAGGAGATAAAGGGCAGCCCTGCCTGGTCCCTTTCTGGATCTGAAATGAGGGAGAAACTAGACCATTACTAGTTATTTGAGTATACGGGTCCTTATATAACGCCAGGAGTAAATATGAAAATTCTGTGGGGAAGCTAAAGCGACTCAGACATTCGACCAGATGGTCCCATGTGACCATGTCGAATGCCTTTTCGGCATCCAACGATAAGATCAGGCGAGGATCATCGGTCGGGTTCTCCGCCAGATGGTGCATGACTGAAAGGACTTTCCGTATATTCAAGACGGAGTTCCTCCCCCAGATGAAACCCGTCTGATCTGTATGTATTATTGTCGGGAGAATGCGTTTTAAGCCTTTCTGACATTATTTTCGTGAGGAGTTTATAATCCAAGTTAAGGAGTGAAATGGGTCTATAGGATGCCGGAGAGGTGGGATCTCTACCGGGCTTAGGGAGAACTTTGATTATTGCTGCGTTAAAATAAGTAGGAGTTTTGTGACTAGTCAATATAGAGTTGTAACAAGCCAGAAGGGTTTCAGCAATAGAGGGAGACATTATTTTATAAAACTCTCCACTAAACCCGTCTGGGCCCGGCGCCTTCAAAGGCTTTAGTTGTGAAATAGCCATTTGTAATTCTGTGAGGGAAATAGGGGAGATCAGGACTGCTGCCTGAGTTGACGAGATACGAGGGATTGTCAACGAGTCCCAAAATTCCATCTTATTATCTCGGTCAATTGGGCCTTGGGTATAAAGCTCTTCGTAAAACTTTTTAAGTGTTATCAAGATATCTTCACTTTTGTGTTGCAATATCCCTTGAGCAGATCTTAGTGCTGGAATAAATGTGCCCCCACCATGATCCCGCAGTAGATTGGACAAGAGACGTCCGGGCTTGTTACCCCATTTGTAGAAATTACATTTTTTATGTGCAATGTGACGGTCTGCCATCCTATTCAGAACTCCCTCGAATTGGATCTTTTTGGTTCTAAGATCACTTTGATGAGATTGGGATGGGTGGACTAGGCATTTATGATGGGCCGCAATCAGATTTCTCTGGGAGACTGTATACTCCAAATTAAGTTTCTTTTGGTGTTCAGAGGTATAAGCAATAATAGAGCCTCTAATAACTGCTTTAAAAGTCATCCAGAGTAACTGGGGGTTATCAGTGTGGTTCACATTATCAGAATTGAAGACCGTCCATTGAGATCTTAAAAAGTCCCTAAACTTGAGAGAACCTGCTAGGAAAGCTGGGAACCTCCAGGGTTTTGTACCCTTGGATGTGGAACCCCATTCTAAGATGACCCAGTTTAAAGCGTGATCTGACACAACTATAGGCTCGATTTCCGCTGTTACAATCAGGGGGGATAGAGAATCTGAAAGGAGCAGGTAGTCAATCCTTGATAGTGTGTTATGAGCGGCAGAGAGACATGTATAAGCACGATCAAGGGGATGTCGAGATCTCCATACATCAAATAAGTGGAGTCTCCGTGCAAATTGGGGGACTCCCAGCTTAGGAAGTTTTCGGGAAGTGTTGGGGCTAGGTAATGTTTGTCTATCCAATATCCTAGATGCTACTAAATTAAAATCTCCCCCTACTATGATAAATGCATCTTTAAAAACCAAAAGTTTATTAATTACTTTAAGAAAGAATTGTTTATTGTAATTGTTAGGCGCATATAGGTTACAGAGAACAAACCTTTTAGCATAAACCGATATTGTGAATGAAGGGTGAAGGGGATATTACGACGTATTAATGTGGCAACCCCCCTGGCCTTTGAGGAAAAGGAGGTTGAAGAAAGGATTTTATAGCCCTGGGAGGACAGTTTTAGGGCTTCAGGCGGTAATAGATGAGTTTCTTGGAGCATTATAAGGTCTATACCTTTTTGTTTTAGATATGTTAGTGTACGTTTTCTTTTAATGGGGGAGTGGAGGCCCCCCACATTCCAAGAGCCAATCTTCAACTTAACCATTATCTACAAGACTGCAAGGGGAAAATGTCAGATCAACCCGGGGTAACAAAAGAGCCGAATGTATCCAGTTAGTTACTTGATTTACCAATACACTAACTCCCGAGCATGTTAAGAAGTTAGAGGGGACATATATCATGAGAATCGGGACCTCAAGAATATTATCAGGGGGTAATAGATACACATTTTTCAGCAAAGGAGGTATAAATCCAAGGCTAACAAAAAAGAAAAAAGAAAAGAAATACAACGATTTAACCAACAACGGTTTACTGTGCACACAATTTCGGTGCACAGAAAAAACATAAGAGTACTTGTAAGAAGGAGAAAATCCCTCTTTAAACATACTATGTGGGTGGATAAAGACTTCCGGTGTGCCTTTTCTACCCGCAACAATGAGGATTTAGAACTAAAATGCTATAAAACCACAATGCCACCACCCCTGCAAAGGGGTTTTTTGTTTTTGTTTTTGTTTTTTTTTCCTTCTCATCTCCCCCCCTCTACCTCCCTATCGCCACAGGTCTACTAAATGAGCAAAATGAGACCCATAATATATATGCATTATAACATCTAATAACAGAATGAGCATATGAATGCGGTGTGAGCGTGCCGGAACACATTAAAGGATATTTAAATATGTTGAGTCTCTCAACGTCCTGGACTGTTGGTGGTAGATGATTCCATAGGGGTTTGCTCCTCATCTAGGAAGTCTTTTGCTGCTTGCACCGACGTGAAGTCCTTGTAGCCTTTGTCCAAGAACAACCGAAGATGAGCCGGGTAAATAAGGGCAAAGCGTCGTCCAGACTTGACCAGTGATGAACAAATACCTGAGAATTCTCTTCTCGCTCTCGTCACCTCTGAGGAGTAATCCTGAAAGAGACGCAATTTATGGCCTTCCCATGTTATACATCCAAGGCGCTTGCTGGCATCCCAAATCGCCACTTTGTGAAGATAGTTCAGACATCGGAATATAACTGGTCGTGGCCTTTCTTGCAGGTTTTCCCTCGTTGGGCCTAAGCGGTGCGCCCGCTCTATTATCATTTGAGCACAACCTTCAGTTACCTTTAGTAGGGATAATAGCGTGTTAGAGAGAAAATCAGCTAGGGCTGGTCCTTTTATGGACTCCGGCAATCCTATAAGACGCAGGTTGTTTCGACGTGATCTATTTTCTAAATCATTGATTTTCCACCATAGCTCCTTTTGTTCTTTATCTAAGAAGGAAACTTTCTTTTGCAGCAGAGCCACCTCTTGAAAGTTGTCTCCCGATCTCTGCTCCACTTGAGCCACCCTATGTGATAGTTGATGCATATCTTCTTTCAAGGTATGAATAGCCTCCTTGAACTGTGCAGCCTGCGCCTCCATCATTGGCCCCATGGTCTCTGTGATAGCCTTCACAATATCTGCATAAGAGATGGGGGCAGCGGCACTTGCCTCAGTTGTCTGCTGTAAACTGGTATTGACAGGCTGCTTAGAAGATGTGTCAGGGGGGTCTTTTTGTACAGCGGGTATTCCATGCCTCTGCAAAGCGTCTGAAGCCTCCAGTGTGTCTAGTGATGCAGCTGCTGCAGTGTTAGCTGGTGTCAGCGCCATTTTGGAAGCGCCGCGTGCCGCGTCTGCCTGCTGCCTGGGTGCTGTTTTAGATGGCATCATGGGCTGTAGGAATCTTTCCATGCGCCGTTGGGGTAAGCAGGAGAGTGATCTGCTTCCAAAGCAGAGTGCCGGTTCCTGGGGTGGTGAAACGCTGAGCTGTCCAAGCGGGTGTGCGGTAGAGCTCAGCACTCAGCGGCCATTCTCCAGCCTGCCGGAAACGGAAGTCCTGGGCCATATTATTATTATTATTATTCCACATAAGTGTAAATATGTTACAAATAACAAACATTTTTTCTTTATATAAACAGGAATAATCAAATATACACCTTGTTCATCACAACGAACTATACAAACCACAGAACTTAACATTAAAAGGTCCTAAAACAGAAAAAGGGCCAGTGACCAGAATTGTTACATATGGCCCACCAATAAAGATCACAGGGGGCTTATTCTGCCATCAATACATTAGTATAGGGAACCTGTGGCACTCCAGTTTTTGTGAAACTACAGGTTCCTGCATTGCTCTCAGTATAGAAGGCTACTAGAAAATGATGGGGTTTGCAGTTTCTCAGGTGCCAGAGGTTGCCAATGACTGTTTTAGTATGTACTATCAAATTAGAGATTATATACATACATATCTATATCCAGGCTTTCTTATCCGGTATGCAGCTACTGGTATTCCCTCCCAGATATTCTGTGTCTAGGAACCACATGGTATAACTACACCACATGTCAGAATATTCATATAGTATTGTATTTGGACAGTTAAGCTGGTAACTAACACACACACACACACACACACACACTAAACAATGCCACTGGAAACGCCAGAAACAGGAAATATCATTGTGTGCTTGCAGCAATGGCATTAACACTGTAAAAAGGAAGAGAAAAAGCAGTATCTGGACCAAGAGGCACAATACCTTTTCTCACGTCACTGCTTCAGAAACTTTGCTGAGCAAAGACTGATTGTTACCTAGCAACAGGAAGGCAACTGATAGACCTGAAGTACAGCACACCTGTTTCTCCTTGAGAGCTGTTCCTGATCATACTAGAGACCTGTTATTTTAATTAATGTTCTACAAGAACAGTACCTGAAGTTACGTACAATAACACACATGCAGGTCAACAAAGTAATTTTTATTAAAACAAAATATAAATATATGAAAAAAAACTATATTGATTTTAAAACTTTATAGTCATACATTAAAGATCATAAACATCAAACTAAAGATCAAATCAAAGATTTTCATAAAGTCTCTGCTTATTAGGAGTTGGGCTTCCAGTGTACTGTGGCATACTGGAGTTGGGCATTGCTGGTGTAGACATTATAAAATAGGACTTCCAAAGCTCGGGGGGGTGATGTGATGTTAGTTGATGGGGATGTTGTAGAACATATAGGCCTGAAATCCTATATGTTCTACAACATATAGGATGATTCCATCATCCTGTAAATAGGTTAAACGGTGTTCCCCATGTGCAGGACATCCAAGTAGGTCACAATCATCATCTGTTTGTCCTAATAACTGGATGGCTGAGTACAATAGGTTACAAGTCATATCATCAGATCTGTCTTTAAAGTTTCTAATGGCAATTCCTTGGAACAGACACCCTTCCACGACAAGCTAAAACACAATGCTCAAACTACCAACTGCAGAGCTAAAGACCGCATATACGTAATCTACGTAACGAAACGATACGTAGCTTACATAAATTAGTTACTACACATGAGTAGTAGCTACCTAGCGCCAATTTATGGCCGTATGTGGAAGACAGGCGTAGTTGAGGATCCGGCCCAAGATGAGTAGCGGAGAATGCCTTTGGAAAATATTTAAAGGTTTAAAGTTTTCTGTAACGCCATTAATCTGTGCCTTAAAAAAAAACTGACAAAGTAGTCATGGCATGTTGTGTGCTACATAATTATATTCATCGGTACAGGATAGTAACCCCACTACAGATGATATTATAGACCATGCTGAATTAAGTGGTTGACTAATCACCACTTGAAAATATAAAGCAAAGAATTTCAAGAAAACAGGTCAAATTAACTAGGGAGCCTGACCTGAAATATATTAATGGTGAATGTTCTGAAACAATTAAGTAAATATTATGTGACACCCCTGCACTTGCAGTCTATAAGTGCAGGGTGTGCAAGGAGGCTTAACTGATTACAGACAGCACAAGGGGAGAGAGAGCCAGCATGCAGTCAGCTGGTGTGAGGTTTGTTGCTTGGCAAAAGACCAGTAAACAGAGGCCCGCGCTGTACAGCGCGAGGCACCTCTGGAAGCTTCGGGGGAAGTTGAGAAGAGCGGGAGAGACAGTTGGAGTTAGGCAGTTGGTGTGACGAGACAGTGAAGGAAGGGTGTGTGCGTGAGAGAAACCATTGGAGGTGCCGACAGGGGAAATAGCGGTGGCAATAACGGAGCAGCTGAAGAGAGATTGTTTAAGGAGCTGACAGTTAAAGTGTGTGATAGAGATGGACAGAGAGAGGAGGCAGTGGTGAGCAGCTGAGACGGATCGTCAGAGAGAGAGAGGTCGGAAAGGGCAGAAGGAGGCAGTGGTGCAGACAGACAGAGTATGCGTTGGTGATGTCGGGGGAAGCCCTAAAGATTGCTTAAAGTGCTGACAGGAGGGAATGCTGAGGAGATAACACAGCAGTTAAGAAGGAAAGTGCCGACGGTGTGAGCAGAGAGAAAATGGAGGTGATAACGGAGCAGCTAAGGGAACTATTGAAGGTGCTGGGAGAGATAGTATGAAAAGTGGAACAGCTGAGGAAGGGACCTAAGGTGTTAGAGAGAGCCATAGCAGAAGAAGAGCGAGGAGAAGGGAGACATTTGATGAACTGTCTGAGGCCAGACCTAAAAACTAAGTAAATTAAATGAACTTCAAATCCTTAGAGTTAAATTAATTCCTCTCATACTGAAAAGAGTTGAGTGCCTTTTGACTGCCAGTTTGTTACATTTATGTAATGGTTATTTGTAAACAATGTTATGTATTCATGATTGGATTTATATGTAAATAATTTGAGTATTAGAAAATGCTAGTAAAATGTTAAACATGAGCTGATTAGATGAAATATACATTGTAGCCTCTCATATAGCTTTGATAGTATATGGTAATTGTAAAATTCTGTTGAATAACCTAGTTAGTGTAATCTATTAACCATTCTTGCTTGTGAAAGGAGGAAAGTAATTGAATAACCTATATATTAGACATATTGCATTTTGTTTGTTACATTATAAAGATTGCTGTTTACAATTTAATTTGATGCATATTCACTGTTTTGCTATTCAGAATAAGTTTTCTGCTTATCCCTAACTAAATTTATTAAGTAAAGACTAAATATTTATTCAAACTAAATTTAATTTATTAAACGCTGTTGAATGTAAGTTTGAGTTTTCTTTCATTGCTCACACCTCTCTGCAATCCACCAATTCCATCAATTTATTTAAACCTGTAGCCCTTACCACCCGGGTACTACATTTATGCATTACATTGCTAGTGATTGCGATTGTCTTTTTAAATCTGTCAAACACTTCATACTTCATTGTGGTTTTGTGTGAACTTATTTTGTATAAGCAGAAGATAAGGGGATCCCAGTTGATTTAGATAAAGCCAGCGTATTGGTTTCAACTGAAACGGTTCACTAGATCCCAATAAAAAAACCTCTAAACTCTTCCAGGGCGACAAACCTTATATAAATTGTAACATTTTCCAAATGAACAGAGCATGGTGTCTTACAGTACAAATCTTCTCTACTGAGGCATGTTTAGAAGATTTAAGCAACCTCGTTGTTTTCTTTTGCATCAACCATCCCCTGAAGAAATAAGATTATAAAATAGATCATATAGGCCTTCTTTCAAAGAAAAGTTAGATAAATTTAATGACAGCTTAGAAATTGTTATTACTATAAATGATGTAAATTGTTATTAAAAAACCTGTTAAAGCATGAATTATCAAGATTTATACCAGTAGATATTCTAAATTAACAGCTAAAGCCCTGTTTATAACAATCCTCCCCAAAAGAGAGAATCCTGCACTAGTAGTGAGTAAACACAAATACAGTATTGCAAAAACACATACTATCTACATATATTATATTGTATAATAATTACAACGCACGGGTCAGATAAAATTAATCAGCTTTTACTTTCTTCATGCCAACAGTTACATCAATGCTAATAGGTCCCTAGACTACAATAAAAAATAAAAGAAATAATTTTCACCACACCAAAAGAGCTCTCTACCTAACCCCTGGATCCGTAATCGATTAGCATTTGCGCTGAGGTTATGGTCTTGATTTCTGGGGCCAGATTTGCTAAGATGCAGGAAAGGAAAAAAGGAGATGTTTCCCATAGCAACCAATCAGATTTTAGCTGACTTTTTCTACTTTGTAATAAGGAAGTGTGAGCTAGAATCTGATTAGTTGGTATGGACTACATCTTCCCTCTTCTCAGTTTAGTAAATCTGGCCCATGGACTAGGCTTTATCTGTGTGGAGTTTGATGTTCTCCCCGTGTCTGTGTTAGCTTTCCTCAGGGTGCTCTGGTTCCTCTTACACCCCAAAACACATGCTAGAAGGTTAATTGGCTGTTGACAAAATTAACGTGTGTGTGTGTGTTAGGCAATTTAGATTATAGCTCCTATGGGAGAAAATTGGAAGTGCTATATGAATATACAATAAATAATTGTGAATACTGGCAGGTAATCACACATGGTGGAAATCGATGGATAATCCTGGCAGACATCTGACACACCAGTGCATGCTCGAGGCTTTTAGCGCCAAATGATATTAGATTGGAATAACATAACTGATTGAGCAGAAATCTGTGCACATGCTTTCCCTGGTACTGCTCATTTTAGCACACTGAATTGATATGAATAACAATGGAGGTTAGCTATACATCATGAAAAAAGTCTATTGCTTATTCTTTCATTCATCTATTTATTTAAGCACTATTTTTCAGAAGGCAGAACCCTGCAGGCCTTTTCAACATTTTACTTCTGTTCACACTGGCACTTCTCACTTACAACACATTTCATGCCTTCTTCAGGTACCATTATTCTACCTTCTGCTCTGGATTTATTTTGTTTATATCTTAGGAAATAAAAATGCTGCAGATTTGTCTAAAATATTTTTTTTTTATTTTTCATCATTAAAATTCCGTTTTAGACAAACTGATAAACAGATGCTGATCCAAACCAAGTACACTTATATATACATACATACACAAAGCAATAACATTCCAGTTGTGATCTCTCCCTTGCTAAGAGACATTATGGTACATATAGATATATATATATATACACTACCCCCTGGAAACATAACTAAGCACATTAAGAGATAACATTAAGGCATAGTGTTTTATTCATATTAACTCCCTGTATGAATCTTCAACATCTCCACCTTTCTGTCCTCCTACCTAATGGGTTGCTAACCTAAAACAGTCAAGCATAAAGTAAAAATATGCATGAAGTTTAAAAACATATGCAAGTAGTAGGATGGTGTAAAAAAGTGGTAATGGGTTTTTCTGTAGAGGACAATAAAGATTAAAAAAAACCAAAAAAAACGTGCTTATGTGAAATACTGGTTTGATGGTCATGTACAGTTAGGACAGTGATCTTGTAAAATTTTCTACTGACAGCAAATAAACTAGCACTTACAAGGGTCAATATTCATTCACAGCAAATCCCTGAGAGACACAGAGATCCTTTGGAAGACCTGCATTCCTGATTCAAAATTTTACAGAAAAACATAAAAAAAAAAAAAAAAAAAAAAAAAAAAAAAAAAAAAAAAAAAAAAAAAAAAAAAAAAAATAGGACCAGCCCTAAGACTTGTGAACAGTTGCAATAAGGCACCTTGGCTTATATTACCACTAGGGATTATGCCCTTTGTGGCAATATTTGCTGAATATGGTTAGTAAAGGTTCGCACCAAATGAGGTGAAAAAGACCTTTGTTGATCCCATTATTCAAAAATTGTTAACTGGTTGTGATGAAAATAGAAATCACAAGTTTACCCCTTCAGTACCATCACAACCATTGCATTTATAGGCTTAGATACAGCCAGCAGGAGGGCAGAGTTGTGATTGGCACACGTGTACGTAGGTACGTGCTTCTTGACTAACTATTCTCTTCTCTTTAAGTCACAGTCTAAGGTCGATGGAATCTGTAAATAAAAATGGTTACATTAAGTTAGTAACACACTATAGAGTGTTTGATGCTTGTCTACAAAAGTAATGCAGAATATGTGATAGAGGACTCACCGTGTGTAATGTTTACTTTCTGCATGTACAGCCATCTCTGTGCTCTTGAAGTCGTTAAGTTCTTTGCGGATTGCTGCCTACAAAAGGTAAAAAAAAAAAGCCTCAAATAAAGTAATGCAATAAATCTTATAATTCTAGGAATCTTATATAGGATTCATGTAACCAGTAGCATACTAGGCAGCTCCCCTGATTCCCCACCATTGGAATTACATAGTTACATAGTTGCATAGTTACATAGTTGATGAGGATGAAAAAAGACAACAGTCCATCAAGTTCAACCTATTTTGGATCTCCTGCGATCCCTATCTTTATATTGGAAGTTAATCCATATAAAGCAACCTCAAAACTGTTGCAATCCTAAGATAAATAAATACATACATTTCTACCTTGCTCCACTACTGTCCTTTATTTAAATCAGCGGTCCTGGTAACCCTGAATGTCCTTTTCTGCTAAAAATGTATCTAATCCTTTCTTAAACATATCCAGTGAATCTGCCATCACAACCTTTTCTGGCAGTGAATTCCACATCCTGACTGCCCTTACTGTGAAGAACCCTTTCCTGGCAGTGACTCCACATCCTGACTGCCCTTACTGTGAAGAACCCTTCCCTGGCAGTGACTCCACATCCTGACTGCCCTTACTGTGAAGAACCCTTCCCTGGCAGTGACTCCACATCCTGACTGCCCTTACTGTGAAGAACCCTTCCCTGGCAGTGACTCCACATCCTGACTGCCCTTACTGTGAAGAACCCTTCCCTGGCAGTGACTCCACATCCTGACTGCCCTTACTGTGAAGAACCCTTCCCTGGCAGTGACTCCACATCCTGACTGCCCTTACTGTGAAGAACCCTTCCCTGGCAGTGACTCCACATCCTGACTGCCCTTACTGTGAAGAACCCTTCCCTGGCAGTGACTCCACATCCTGACTGCCCTTACTGTGAAGAACCCTTCCCTGGCAGTGACTCCACATCCTGACTGCCCTTACTGTGAAGAACCCTTCCCTGGCAGTGACTCCACATCCTGACTGCCCTTACTGTGAAGAACCCTTCCCTGGCAGTGACTCCACATCCTGACTGCCCTTACTGTGAAGAACCCTTCCCTGGCAGTGACTCCACATCCTGACTGCCCTTACTGTGAAGAACCCTTCCCTGGCAGTGACTCCACATCCTGACTGCCCTTACTGTGAAGAACCCTTCCCTGGCAGTGACTCCACATCCTGACTGCCCTTACTGTGAAGAACCCTTCCCTGGCAGTGACTCCACATCCTGACTGCCCTTACTGTGAAGAACCCTTCCCTGGCAGTGACTCCACATCCTGACTGCCCTTACTGTGAAGAACCCTT
>WWET01000090.1:158019-172022 GCA_011038615.1 Limnodynastes dumerilii | reverse complement strand
AAAGCAAGCACATATATCACATAATCCAGACATCTTATATATAATGCACACACATATCCCACACTATCCAGACATCTTATATTTAATGCACACACATATAACCCACACTATCCAGACATCTTATATATAATACACACACATATCCCACACTATCCAGACTCCAGACATCTTATATATAATACACACATATCCCACACTATCCAGACTCCAGACATCTTATATATTATACACAGACATATATCACACTATCCAGACATCTTATATATGATGCGCACACATATCCTACACTATCCAGACATCTTATATTTAACCACACACACCAAGTCCGAAAAAAAAAAAAAAAAAAAAAAAAAAAAAGTTAAACAAAAGTTAGCAACAAACAAAACAACTTGCTACAATATACACTAAAATTCACTCAGCCCAACACTCAGGACACACTCCTTCCTAGTTTTAACTCTGCACTTATAAAAAAAAAAAAATGCACTTGAATAAAAATGCAATCGCAAGAATTCACTGCAAAATTTGTCAGAGAGAGCTTATTGGATACCGGGACAGAGGGATGCATTGGTGGTGGGCCACCACTACAGCGCATGCTCATCATGCTTCCAGATTCCCTGATAGCATTCAGGCTTTTTTTAATGCCAATGCTGGAAATAGTTCTCTATTTATAGTTTGAGATGCCCAAGATTCTTAAGTGTGAATAAGGTCCAATATCTCTGACCAGCGTCAACCAGTCCTTCTTAAATATCCTATTACTGAAGAGGAGATAGAGGCTGCAATCATCTCCTTTCCCACTAAAGGCAGCAGACAATAACGGAATCACGACTGAGGTATACAAGTCTATAGTTAGTCTCGGCTTCCCCTCTCTAATTATTGCATTTTGTAATCCTGATAGAAGAACTAGTGCATCCAGACCAAACCGGCTGTATGCCTAAGAAATCTGTGTGCAGTCGCAGCATCCGGATAAATCAGGGAAGGTGGTGGTTTCTCTATCAAGGTTATAATTACTGGGGATGGAGAGGATAGGGTTGCTTCTTATGAATGACACAGTCTGTCCTCCCATTAGTCAGTCAATCATTTTAGTAGAGTTTAGTAGAGTTCAGGACTCTATATTAATAGGGATAAATACCACATTCTTCCCATGAGGGAGGGCTTTTCCTGGGTCCGGTTCGATGCATATTATCTTAATGTGGACACCTCCATTTAAATATTTTGGGATAGAGGCCTCTCTACATCTGATTTTTGTAAACTCAATTTGTAGAATTTAAATGTCTTAAAAGAGGTAACAATTAAGATGTGGGAGAAACTTCTGCTTACAGGTTTGGGTCAGCTTTAAATGTTGTATATTCTTTTGCAGTTCCCAGTTCCGGACCCTCAATGGATATTCTAAAAATTCAACTCACTAATTACCTATTTTAAATTGGGTGGGGGAAGGGAAACAAGATTGGCAGGGAGAACCTCTAGAAATAGGGAAAGGGGTGGTATGGCTCAACCAAACTGTATATTGTTTTTGCAAACTACTCTGCTGCTCAGCTGTCTTGTCTGCTCAACTGGGTTACAGAGTCCTCACATGGACATCTGCATTGGTCACAGGTTGTGGAGGCTGGTTTTGATCATACAACCTCTCAGGTCCTCTTAGCAGAGCCATATCTGCACAATTTTCAGCTATGATTTTAAAAAAGCAGACACAGTGACAGTGGATGCATGCATTAATGAATGTGCGGGTATTGACCCTGCTACGCCCCTTTGGTAATAATTCCTTCTCTGAACTAAAGGGAGCTGTGGAGTGGCGAATGCTTTCGATTGCTACTTTTGACAATATTTATGTAGGCGCTCTCAAACATATCTCGTAGTTTCAAGACGATTTTTCCCTAACTTGTACTTTGTGGTTCCAATATTTGCAGCTGCTTTAATTGCTCAATTTGCGCCAATGTGGACTATTGCGTTCTCTGGTAAGGACTCTGTTCCTTGGCATAAGGTCTGAGCATACTAGATCAGGAATTTATAACTATTTCTGTCAACACTGGAAGACAGATTTAAGCCCCTTAAAAGATTGGGACAGTTTATTGGGTAGTTCTTGTAAATTAATTCCAACAAACAGTTCCAACAAATACAAATTTGCATAGGGCTCACCTCACCCTAATAAGACTTGCCAAAATTTGCAATTCATGCTCAAACACCAAGTGTGGGTTAGCAGACCCTCACTTTTTCTATTTACTATGTTCCTGCCCACATATTCAAAGTTTTTGGGAAAGTGTTACTGCTTGTATTATTGCTTAATACTTGTAACACAGATGTCACTCTTCCCCCACAAGATCCAAAACGGTGTTTATTTGGGCTGGGACTGGAGAATGCGGTTAATGGAGCCACACAAGTTTACTTCCACTGTTCCGGGCCCGAAGTGAGATGGGACCTGCCGATACTCCCCTTAGCTCTGCTGCAGCAGGTATCAGTGGCATTCTACCACAGATTGTTTCTGCTGGAGAGATGCACTTTAGCAGGCCAATGTGCAGGGAAGGGATTCCCTGTTAATGCAGGTGTTCTGGGCCCCAAAATATGTGGCGGCAACCATGTTTGTATGCAACATTGTAATTATACTTTATATATACACATTTTTGTGATGCATATTTCAAAATAAATATAAAAAAATAAATAAAAGGGCAAGGACAGCAGTTGCCAATACCCACAGCCACAAGTTTAAAGATAATAATAATAAAAAAAAAAAAAAAAAAAAAAAAAAAAAAAAAAAAAGTATCATCTACTCCAGCACTTGTTAACTAAATCCAGAAACTCTCCCACTTCACTGCCCTATGGGTTTTGGAAATCCTCAATTTACAGCAGTGACCCCACAGATGAATCAAACTTTGAGATACTTGATATAGATCAGGAGGATCCAACCCAACAACATTGACTTTCACAACACAAGGTGCCTTTAGTGCTATGACTTCAGCTGAGAACTAGCCAGAAACCAGCAGTTCACATCTGTTACCCAAAACAGTCCAAATTAATATCCCTCAACATTCACCGTGGAATTATAGATAGGAAAAGCCTGAGCATAACATAATTTAATTCCTCAATTCCTAAATACAGATGATAACCTCTTATTTGTCAGAAGTATTTTTAGTTTACAAATTATCTACACTGCACCTTTCTCACAACAAGGAGAAGTCTAATGGCCATATACAGTCACCCCCACCTGCAAAACCAAATACCAGAAGAGGAACATGAGCATAGGTGAATGACTATATTTTTGGTAATACTCAACCACTCCTTTTCAGGTTAAAAACAGGACGTAGAGAAGGCCTGGCCAAACTAGCACTGCCACCACTGCTAGTCATTTCCTGCAAAAGCTTAATTACACATTAATTACACCAGAAAATAGATTATAAGCAGAAATTATATGATTAAGGAGGGGAATTGCTGAAAATAATAATTTCTTAAATATGTCAAAAGGTTTTTGTGAGAACAAATATGAGGCAAATGCATGCAGACAAAGAACTTACTCAGGCCACATTTTTTTTTTTTAAATGGGATAACTCTGTAATCTCTTAGCTAAATCATTTGTATGTAGGAGAGTCATTATGTGATTTATTATGTGTAACCACATAATTAAATAAGACAGTGTACTGACAGGCTGGTAACACAGATACTAAACGTGGCCCGCTGTCTCATTGGTAGCCACTAAAAAGACCCTGAACCTCCTTCCTCTCCACAACTGATAAAAAAGATATGGCATCTGTCCACGATGGAGAAAATGTTTGCCTACCTGCACGATAGAACACATATCTTCCTTAGTGTCTGGTCCCCTTGGTTTTTGTTCCACCATACACCAGCTACTTACAGCAACCACAGGTTTAGCGAACTCTCTCTTTGAGACAATTCTACCAGTTCTCTCCACGGTAACAGAGATTACTAGGGCTACCCCCCTATGTTAATCAGATTCAACGGACTCTCTTCCTCCTTTTCTCCACATGAGTTATACAATTTGACTATGTTTGCTTGTTGCCGTTTTAACTTTGTTATGTGGACGCGTTAATAAAAAAAAAAAAAAACTTAATAAAGGTTTTAAGTTATGCAGATAAGGGTACGCACACTTAAGCAATGGTCTATGTAGGTATATTTGCACATCAGATTATGTACTATATTTGTAATGACATTGTATTGTACCCTATGTTTGTTCCATGTTTTGAACCATTGCCAGTGTGGTATCACCAATTTTTCTGTGATGCCCTGTATGCTTTTTGCTGACCACCAATAAAAATTATTTTATTTAAAAAAAAAATAAGAGTGTAGGGTCTGCAGAACTGCTACGGATGCAGCAGAAGCCTTTCATTCTTCCAAGCAATTTTCTGCAACTTGTGATACTTAGGAATCAAAACTTCTCCATAGGTGATAAAGTACATTTGTGGCTGTAAATCAACTTGAAAAATTTGTGCAGAACAGCACTAACTCCAGCAGGTCAGATCCACATCTACACTGCTCCACTTAAAGCGCACTATATGAGGTTGAGGCACCCTCTCCTGATGAATTTGAAGTAGCTATAGCTGCAATCACCGGTTGTAAAATAAATTCTAATTTACTTACAAGGTATTCCAATACAAATGTTTATTGGAAAAATTCTTCATTATAGGATAGCCTTCACTGTGATTGCCCTGCACTAAGCCTATGCACAGAAAGGTGCCTCCATTTTGAATGTGTGACCTTTCATCTAATTACAGATATTTGGATCTAATTAAGCTCAACTCTTGAGCAACAGCCAGGAACCAATATATGTGATGCTGAAAGTGTAAACCGGTTTTCCTTTTCCACTTTTGCTGAAAGTATGGTTGGAGAAATTAGAGGCTCTGGTTAAATGACAAGAATATTCCTTCTAAATAATCATCTGAAAATATGCAAAGTCTTTAAACAAGACAATTAGTCTTTAATATAAGTCATAGGTAATCCTTATAACTTGAATATTATGCATACTTCTTACGCCATGGTAAGATCAACTCTGCAGAATGAAACAATTCCAATACAGGGTTGTAATTGGTTTATCCTTTCCCAGGCAATTTACATCACAGTTCATTGTAAAAAAAAAAAAAAAAAAAAATTGATAGCATACAAACTAGTGTGTAACCTAATACTCTAGAAAAGACATTCACAACCAGTGGTAAGTGTATCACTGGTGGTATGTGATGCGCTGTCTGGTGGTACACAGGGTAACTGGACAAGGAGTTACAGTATTCAGAAGTATTCATATTTTACCATGAGCGCCACCAGATGGCAGAGGGTATATTTAATAAAATGTGCTAGGAACTGAGTGACAGATGTATCTGAAAATCATTAAAACATTTATATATACAGAGGCAGATCCAGACTGACGCACGGGTCTATAAGTACGAATGCGTAGTGGGGAGTGCAAGCCCCCTGCTCTCGGTAATAAATCACCTTTACTATTACACCCAGGTCTGCAGCTTGTCATAAGGGGGCTTCCCCCGTCTCAACATCTCATTGAAATGGCTATTTCCGCCTATGTGGTGGAGATACGACCATTGTAGGACCGGATCCAGATTTAATAACAGCAGGGCACTTACGCACGCAAGATGCGTAAGTGACCTGCCTTCTCTGGAGGACGCATGTGCCCTCCAGATGTTACGCTAGGGTTACTATACTTTGTTCCGTCCAAGCCCATTTCCGTGAAAATGGGCTGTGCTTCCCTTCCGCCCGCTAAAGCGGGTGGAAGCATTTAAATTGTAGTGTGTGGGAGGGGGCTCCCACACTGCAACGGATCAGCGGTCATACGGACCGCTGATCCGCATGTCCCATTTAAGGCAGGCTTATGGCAGCGTAACGACAGAGGGGAGTGACAGGGGGTGTGCGTAATTAGACTCCCACACTCACGGAAAGCGTGCGGGAGTCTGGATCAGGCCCGTAGTTTGGAAGCTGGTCACTTTTTCGTACCGGCTGGCATACATAACAAAGTTATGTGCACCTGCTGGTAAGCACGTGTAATGATCATGTGTGCATGCGCACATCATAGATGACAGGGGAATTACGCACGCAGCGTGTGTAATTTCCCAGTCGACCGTACATCTGGATCTGCATGGGTCTAAATAATAGGTACCACATCAATTCTGCACTATCCACTGTGTAACACAGTACATGCACTTTCTAATACAGTAGCATTATCAGGCATATAAGCTACGTAACAACAGTAATGATATTCTTATGGGTCATCATTTCTTACCTTGTCAGCTGGGGTAAGCTTGGTCCAGGGTTTATCAGCTCTTCTGTCATAATCATGAGCATCTGTTACTTCTACATACTCATTAAATCGAAGTATTTTTCGCTCCAAGAGTTCAGCCACTGTAGGTCTTTGGCTGAGCTATACACAAAAGAGGAACAGAAATGACCTGCTTTTTACTAATGTTTCCATTATCCTATATATTTACTACAAGGAATATCATTCAAACCTCAAATGGACTGAACAACCAAATCAGTTCACAGATACGGACTGCTAAACAGCCTACATTCTACCAGTTTTGCATACATTTTTTATTTTTTAAATCAGATTCCCCTAATGGTAAGGTCCTTGTGGTAACTGTAAACAGCAATATACAGATTAAACAAGTGACATAACCCCTTACTGTCCAACACTTGTCTTCGTCTTCAATAGCTTCCCATATAGTCCTAGCAGACCAATAGCCAATTCCACCGTTATTGGTCACAAAACAGTCACTAACAATCTATTTAATTAGTAAGCCAAATGATTCACCTGCCTTGTCCCAGAGGTACATTAATGACACAATGTTATGTTACATTTTATTTTCATGAAAAGATATAACATTGAGCAGATGCAACTGGGGACTGATCACTGAACACTAAAATAAACAGAAAGGAGTAGAGCAAACAAAGGTGAACAAGAATAAAACCGATAAGAATCTATTAGAGAAAAATTGAAGTATGCCCACAATAAGCAGACTTGCAAGCGCAGCATTTGATGGCAGAGCCTCAATGGATCTTGGCTACTGGGAAGGCGATGGGAGACATCCCCCCCACTTGCAAGAAATTCTGCCAAGAATTAAACCTTAAAACTTCTGCACCATTGCCACATAAAGTCCAGAAAGGTACTTAGCACACCCTTACTGTACACAGCATATCTATCATCAAAAATGCTCCAATGACAGATGCAGATCCACTCAATGAATTGGGCAATTAGGCTATATCTCCCATTTGGTCCTAAGAATTCGGAGAAGCAGCTACGCACCTTGCGTGTTAATCGTCTCTTGATTTCACGTTTCTCTGCAAGCCGATCAGCTTCATTCTTTTCTGCAGAAAATATGACATACTTTTCAGTCATCTGTCCATAATGAAATCATATTTGCAATTACACATTCCAACACTGTTATCTGAATAAATGCCCATTCCCTTTCTAACATTCAAAGGACACCCAAACATTAATAACAGTGCCACCTTCACTGTAAATTGTGAAAAAAGGTTTTTCACACGTTATCTTTACTAGCTATCTGCCCTAGCCCATGTATGAATCCCCTCTGCTCTCACGTTGCAATATGTTCCTTTGCTCTAGCTCCTCTGCAGTTGGCCTCTGGCTCAATCTTCGGTTCAGCTGTGAGCCAATCTGCTGTCGGATTTGATTCCACTCTTCCCGACTACGACGAGGTAACTCTGTGTCTTGTGCTTGTTCTTCTTCTTCTTGAGAACTCGTCCTTCCACCAAGCTTCATGGCCAGTGTATCCTTTCTTTTAACCTTATTTGCAAGGGAGCCTGGAAAAGAAAGAATGATTCAAATATCTCAACATTAAATATCAGTGGGGCTAAAAAGGCACAAAGAGCAAAAGGGACTTACATGTATTATGATACAAAAAAAAAAAAAAAAGCTAAATCAGGGTTTAATCGGTTAAACATAACTGTTATTTGGTAACAGTGCTGTTTAATAATACATTTTCTGCAAATACAGTAATCCATCTGTGTACACATACATATACACACAAGACAGTGTGAATGATTACATTACTGGGCGACAAGGGAGTACAACTGTTTCAAAACAGTATGGACAATATAGTTTCTGCTCAGAGATTGGGATCAGGATGGCAATGAAGAACTGGCAGTACCTGCAGGCTCGATTAAAAGGAGGTAAGAACAGAAAGGTAGAAAAAGATAACACAAGTCACCATGACAGGCAAGGGAGCGTACCCAAAAAACAATATGAATGAGAGAAGTCATACACATTTAACAGAAAAGAACAGTGTTTGGGAGCACAATGAGGTGGCATAGGCTCTTTATGGACCAGATCCTAAGCGCTCAGAACACCGTGCAAGTTGACATCAAATACAGACCCTCCAACATGACCTCCTCCATTCGGTACAAAATGCTCTGCTCCTCCTTCCTAATCTCTGATTGCAGTCACCTGTGTTATACTAGTTATTTGAATAGAAAGGTGTGTAACACAGGTGACTGCAATCCGAGATTAGGAGGGAAGAGCAGGAGAAGAGCATTTTGTACCGAATGGAGGGGGTCATGTTGGAGGGTATGCAAATACTGTGATTACTAATCTTACTATATCATCACAAGTACTGCATAAAGGACAATGGTAGCCTTTATAGTAGAAACTATGGCCCGTATTCAGAGTACCGGACATATAACATACGTCCATTGTTTAGCGATTTTTACTACTGCGCATGCGTAGTAATTTAACGTAATCTACCCATCTTTTTCTTACATAGATTGCGTAAATACGGTCTTTCAGATTGCATTTACGCAATCTACGTAAGAAAAAGATAAGTAGATTACGTAAAAAAAATTACTACGAATGCGCAGTAGTAAAAATCGCTAAACACCGGAACTATATGTTATACGTCCGGTACTCTGAATACGGGCCTATATTCTGTGCGCAACATATGTAGCCAGAATGTTGGATGGCGGAAGAGGGAAGTAGCAGTAGTAGTTAAATTGGTAATTTATTAGTTTACACTCTTCAGCATATGAACGAGTTGAACCATATTTTCTTATCAAATGATTTGTTGGGAAAAAAATATATTTCATAATGAAACTAGAGATCAAACACATGCCATAAGAGCCCACTGCCCACGTAGCCTGTCTGTCTGTCATGGAACTATTACAATATATCAGTGACATGCAGCAAATTATGGGAAATCGAGATCCTCAGTGCTCCAATAATGAGTTGTACATCTCTTCCAAAACCCAGATTTTACCTTGAAAGGAAAGAAGGATGATTATTTTAAGTTACAGTGGGTGTCAAATGAGCTGGACTGTCTGCACAGAACTATATGGCCAGGATGCAGGGCACTGCTTAAAGCAAAGCTGTTCACATCCCATTTTAGAACTATTTCAACTTAGTAGTGAAGCTTTGGCAATAACCAAATAGCTATTTCTGTCCCACATAACGCTCTCATCATCATTCAAGATTAAAAATGCTAGAGTCAACTGCATTGTTTGCAAACAAAGACGTTTACTAATCCTTAGAAATGACCTTATGTGATACTTTATTAGTTATATTTACTTACTTGTTGTTTCTTCATCATCTTCATCTTCATCTTCCTCTTTGTAGAGGATTGGTCCCTCTGAGTCAGTATCACTAATACACTCATCATCTTCTTCCTCCTCCTCCTCCAGAGATGAAGGAATGTAACTTGGAATAACAGTAACAGAGGGAACATCACCAATGTAAACCTTTGAGACATGCAAATCTGTGACTTCTGGGGACAAGTCTTCTTCAAGACTGACATCTTCTTCAAAATCATCATCATCAGGCCTGAATAGTGAAAAGGACCACAAGTTTTAAGTACATTAAGAAATACAATCTGTGTTTTTATAGATATATGTTATAAGAAAAATTGTGTGACGACTTGTACACAGGTAAAATTGGAAAAAGTCAAACTGATGTTAAGTGAGGAGATACTTACACTTTGAGGAGCTCAATAGTGACAGGCAGTGACCTTACACGTTTTCTCTCATCAACAGACCCAACCTCATTGGAAACAAATAACAGAGAATGTGCCCGCTGGGAATTATCCAAAGCAGGCATAGGCTGAGGGCTGCTAAGAGCCTGCTGAATACGTATATGAAGAGGCAGCATAGGCACATTTGGTGGCATATCTTCTTTTTCAGGTTCTGTGCTGGGAACAGTGATTTCCAGTGTTGGTTGTTCTTCAGGTAGAATGGAGGGCAAGGAGGGAATATGAGGTGGTAATGTGGGAGATGGATGGGAATCTGCAGGCACTTCAACTGCAATGGGAGTGGGGAGTGACATAGGACGAGAGAGCTTCTCTTTATTGCTCATTGCATCTGTGTAGGAGGGAACATTGCGTTTGGTAGGAAGTGGTGGGGATGGACGGGACCCAGCAGGTGTCAGTGTGGTTCCTCCTAGTGCCAGACAAAGCTCAGCTAAAATAAAACAGAAGGTGTATTATTGGAAGCAATATGTGGCAAAACTCTTTAGGGCCATCTTAAAGGTTTTGTTTTTTATTTAACTTTAGTTTATTGAAAGAGCAGAAATAATATAAACAGTTTCACAGACAAAAATCTGCTAGCAAATTTCTTATTAATGCAGTAGAGTGACATCGGTAGAGTAACATATTTATAGGGGGAGGCAAGTCATTGTCAGTGGGAGAGCTATGAAGACTTGAGACAGATTAGGACAACAGGGAATAAGACTCGAAAGGGAAGTGGTAACAAACGATTTGTGGGTCAGGTTTCCATTGAAGCAGGGGGGAAGGCTCGGTGAACCATTGGGACCACCATTTAGGTAAGCGGTCATCCTCTCCATGTCCGCCACAAAAAAAACCAAATATGTTTAATGTATTCTCTTCTGTATTTTCTGGTATTTTATAGTAAAACAAATTGCTCTTTTTCCCAATCAAGAATTTTTTCCATTACACATGGGTTGAACATTCTCAAGAAAGAGGATTTTTTTGTTTTGAGTCATGTTAAAAATAATACGTTATATCCTAACCAAGGGGTGGCCACACCCGGGCCTCAAGCACCAAAAACAGGGCATGTTTTCCAGGTCTCCTCAGATAGTCAGAGCTGAGATACCACCTGTAGATCTTTAATAATGTTTCAGTCAGTAATGAACACACCTGTGCACCAACAAGGAGACCTGCAAAACATGCACTGTCGGTGGTGCTTGACGCCCGGGTTTGGCCACCCCTGTCTTAACCTATACTACATATTGGGCTGTATTCAGAGATCAGTTTTCACGGCCTGTTCCGTGCGTATTTTTTAGGTACGTTTCAACTGCGCATGTGTAGTAACTTTTTTTTACGTAATTCACGTAGACTATATGTGTGGAAGTGCCTTACAGGCGGACTTGAGAACTGCACGTCGGTACATACATACGTCCGGATCTGCGTTGTAAAAATACGCACGGAAGAATTTAAATAAAAATGGGCGGGGGGAAGCATTTAAATGAAGGAAAGTGGGCGCAATTAACAAGATACAGAGGACATATACGCACAGAACTCCACACGGAAAGTTACAGGTGGTCTATGGAGGCGTAAGTCTGGGAGAGCACGGCCGAGAGAGGGGAGTGTCATGGGTGTGAAGGGGTTTGGCATGCACCGGCCGTGCGTATATTTGCGGCCCGATCTGGACACGGATTTCTGAATACAGTCCATTCTGTTTATTTTACAAATTACATTTATATAGTGTCTAATATATGCCTACTACAATGAATAATGTTCTGCTGCTATTCAATCATGTGCGTTCAAGGTTTACTATGCAATAAACCTTAATCCTTTGGTTTCCCTGGAAACAAGAAAATGAAACTCTACTAAACCCACCAGTATTTATTTGACTGTCCTAGTGACCTGGTACAGTCAGAAACACTTTGGGGCTGTTTGAGAGTTAGGGCAAAACAGGTGCAAGTGTACAGCTCAGCTAAGAAATTTTGCAGTGTGAGGGATGCTAATTAGTTGTAATTCTTTTGCATGCAGGGAAAATACTTTACTTTTGCACATAGAACTCACCTACTGCATAGCTTTATGTTTACGCTGTAAATTGTAGTCGAGCTAAGAAACTTCACCTCAATTCTAATTCTGCGTCTAATTTAGTCTAAATTTGCAGTTCAACATGGTGTTTCTCAGGTCTACACTTGCACCTAAAAAAAAGATGTAAGTGCACCTCTAGATCTGGCCCTCTGCTGGAATTTAGGGTATACAGCACTTTTATCACTGCTTAGGAATGCTTCTAATTTGTATATATAAACACAATGCACAAAGTACCTATTTTCTAATTAATTTAATAATGAGCAATTAAGAAGACATAGAACCCACTACTTACCCATCAATGGATTGCTGTTTCGGTTTAGAGGCTTAGGAGGTGGGATAGGTGGTTGTTTAGGGGCTGAAGGGGCTTGATGAAAGGTCCTGGGTGCTGGTGAAGGGGCAGTGTTTGGCATGCGTGTCACAGAGATGGGTAGTTCTGGCTTGGTGTTCTCACTGTGATTCTGGGGGGCTGAGATGGAGACAGAGACTGGTCTTTTTGGGGGAAGAAGAGGCTGTTTTGATGATTCATGCAAGACTTCCTGTGCAAGTTCCATATGAGAATTAGGACGTGGCTGTGCAGGCTCTACAAAAGACAAGACATAGTTGGTACAATGATTGGACAACTTAAATTTTAGCATCACTCTACATAGAAATAAAAAAAATGCTAATTTTCACAAGCAAACCTTACCTGGGCGACTGTTTCTTTTTAAACTCTTGTCCTCCTCTACTGACTCTGTAGGTCCTTGGTTCATGTGGCCATTTCGTAGAAGAGGGGATTCTGGTATTACAGGAGTATCTATGGAGTTTAAAGACGTTAAGTTAGCAGGTTATAAAATACACACAAAAACAGAGATAAATGAACTTGCCTTCCTCAGGTAGTTCCACTAAGACTCCTCTCTTTATAAGCTCTTCTCTGGGTTTTCTCATGGAGATCTTTCTTTCTAGAACTAGAAAGTAATGAGGTTTGCCATGATTAAAAAAAATTTAGGCTTTAGGCATGTAATTAGTGTGATCCAGGAAATTCATTTACCTTCTGAAGTCTCACGAAAGGTATCACTGCTCTTCCTTTTTCTCCATTTCCAAGGTTTGAAGAACTTGCCTATCCCAGAGAACTTACTCTTCCTTTTAATAGGTGGAGTTGGGGGCATTGTGGGAGGATCCCCATCCTCTGCTAGGGTGAAAAAAAGCAATTTTGCTATTTTTTGTCTTTATTCTAAACTCAATTGGAAGCAGTGTTGTAATGTACCTTGTATTAAGAAACTTGATTGCAAGTACCATGTTAAATACCGAACATTCAAAAAAATAAAAAATAAAAAAACCCTTCCGAAAGAACGTATGAAGTAGAAAAATTGCACTACCTTGCTACAAGCATGTGCATAAAATAAACACAAGTACCCTACTTTTTATGCATTTGCTTTTACTAATGTATATGGTAGCTACCAAACTGTATTTTGGGAAAGGCAATAATAATCAAGTCACAGTTTAGCCCTGTAGTCCTGGTTGGCCACCTTACAATGCATCACAAAGCAGAAGCTGCTGTTAAATAAGTCAACCATCATAACAAATATCCTATTGTGTTATGCATTATAACAGCTGCCTATATATAAAATGTTAGGCTGGACTGTGCTATAATACAGATTAATATACAAGAAGTTATCTTTCATTAAAAACAAAAAAACCCTCTTCAGTTATGAAATAGAAAATACATGCAAGCAATTTTATCAGTAAACTGCAATGATACTTTACATCTTTCATTCCATACAAAAGTGTATACAGTACCACCACACCAGCCACAACAGAACACAATTGTATCCACCCTTCATTTAAGAGCAACAACACTTATATTATTAGAGGTCTTTTATACCATTGACTAAAAAGTTCTGTCAATACATAAAGTATTCCTCACATCACCTTACAATAAAATTTAGCAGTCCAAATAATTTTGTGGTCTTTGCTAAAATAAGAACAAAAAGGGAGATATAGAGATAGATATAT
>WWET01000090.1:132243-153822 GCA_011038615.1 Limnodynastes dumerilii | reverse complement strand
GGTGTTTTCAGCGCAGTCTGAACGCACCAGGCTAAAATTTTAAAAATTTTGCCCACTGCCTAAAAAGCTGGCTTTTTAGGCAGTTGCAATCTGAACGCAGCATAATATGTTGCTCCTGTAGTGCAACTGCATGTATCTTTTCACACTGTAACTGTGTATTGTAACCTTGTGCTTTATGTATCTCAGTTCTGTTTGCAAGTACCAAATAAAAAATAAACTATTAAAAAAAAAACACTTAATTGCTCAAAGTGTGTATCTTTTATACATGTGTATTAAATAAAAAGAAGCATAAGAATAAAATGGGTATTAAATTAATATAGCAATAAGACAAGAGGACAAATCACCAGTTATGACAAAACTGAGAAACAAAACTTGGGAGGAGATAAAAGGCAACATCTTTGCATCTTTTATCGTGGATTGGGCCAAATATTGCTCTAGCGTGTGGTAAAGATTTTTTTCCTAACTAGCGATAAAACATTACAAAAACGCCTGACCCCGATTATCTCATCTCATGGGAATCTTGAATGATTATCGTTTTTCCTTAGAGAAATCATGCAGTGTGTGGACATTTTCGATAATCATTCAAGATTTCCATGGAGAGAGGGCAGAGCGCTTCAAAACCCCACACACTGATAGGCTGCAGCGCGGTGTCCTCTCTCCTTCTGTCTGGCTATACAGCGCTGTATAGCCATACAGAGGGAGAGAGGACATAGCGCTGCAGCCTGTCAGTTATACCCAGACAGAGGGAGAGAGGACACCGTGCAGCAGCCTGTGTGATTTTTTTTTTCTTTTTTGCAGCCAACCAATAAGCTGGCTGCATGGGTCTCCTATCAAGATTGACAGGAGACCCAGTCAATCAGAGAGAAACTGCAGCCAGCCAATAGGCTGGCTGCAGTCTCTCCAGCAGATTATCACCCCCAGCCTCTGCTGTGTATGGTGCCGATATCGGGACCTTTCCCCAGGGAAAATCGTCCCATTTATCGGCAGCCACACGCTGGGAGCGATTATCTCTCTAGTGTGTGGTCAGTTTAAGTCAATAAAGCCTATGCTAGGCAATTGCATACATTTTATCCAGAGTTTTAAGCAAATACCTACATTAAACACAGAGGTCCCCAGCTACTTTGTGTTTCTTATTCTGTACAACATTTAAAACATAAAAAAGTTAATTGCCTTTTCAACATGACAAGTGCTTAACAAAGGGAAATTGGTCTGACATTACAAATCATTATACACAAAGTATAATATACCAGCTGCTGCTTGCACTGGGTTTGCAATGCAGTCCCTGAGCCACTATTTGTACTATAATATGCAACTAATGGGAACGTCTACAAAAGGACTTTAAAGAGTAAAGTCAGATGTATTCAACATGTTATTATTTACTTTTTTTTGGTACAGTTACCTGGAAGAAAAACACAAATAAGTATGTGGTCACATTTTGGAACTGTGACAATATTTTTTTTTTTATAGGTTTCCATTTTTTGTTGGGGAAAAAAAAAATTATTTGAAAGCTTAAGCTGGCCACACACTAGAGCGATTATCGCTCCCAGCATGTGGCTGCCGATAAACGGGACGATTTCCCCCTGGGGAAAGGTCCCGATATCGGCACCATACACTGCCACAGGCTGCGAACAATAATCTCTGCTGCAGTCTCTCCTGTCAATCCTGACAGGAGACCCAGCTTTCACACTGACAGGCTGCAAGCGCTCTGTCCTCTCTCCCTATGTCTGGCTATACAGCGCTGAATAGCCAGACAGGGAGAGAGGACATAGCGCTGCAGAGCCCCACACACTGACAGGCTGCAAGCACTCTGTCCTTTCTCCCCCTGTCTGGCTATACAGCGCTGTATAGCCAGACAGGGAGAGAGGACATACGATTATCTGAAATGCCCACACACTACACGATTTTGCTAGCGATAAACGATAATTTTTATTGCAAACCACACGATCAGATTATCTGACGGCAGCCATTTTTTTTTTGATTATCAGCCGTTTCAGTAAATTATCGGCACCACACACTAGAGCGGTAATTCGGCCAATCCACGATAATTGCTAAATCGGCACGATAATCGCTCTAGTGTGTGGCCAGCTTTAGAGTCCACAAAAGTAATTTTTCAGCTGCTACACACATGCAACAAACTAATACTTTACCAAAGTGCAACATTGTTTAGTACATTCCACCCTTCATCATTTGCTTTAGCATATCACAGTACAGTACCAGCACACAACCTCATGCAGCCACAGAGTTAAAAACCCCAAATTTTTTATGGAAAAGTGCAACTTCCTCTGCTACCAATGTTTAACCATGCTTCTACATCGTTATTTCTATGGCCCTAGTTACCGCAGCCTTGCCTACACTACTTTGTACTACAAATAAAAGTAAGTGGTGTTAGAGAAAAATATCTAAAAATATAAGTTGTGTGTGTTTAACATTCAGAACCATGCATACAAAAACTCACCGCTCCTGTCTTCCATCACAGGGGTGCGAGGGGGGAAGGGGGTTGAAGGGGGCTGCCCCGTGTGAGTTCTGAGAGAGAAAAAAAAAAAGAAGGACAATCAGTAATGTACTGCAAAAACACTGCATAATATTTCATAAAACATGGCCTTGTTCAACAAAGAAGAAAAAAAAATATGCATACTATGTAGATGTTCAGTAAATATGGCTGCTTTGGAGGTCATGGTAAAAGACAACTTTTTCACCTTGACACAGAAATATTATGATGATTTTTTAGGGATATTCCCAAAGAGGAATGAATTTCTGTCAACTGAAAAGAATAACCACACAGACGATAGATTTCATAGATTTGACAGGACTAGCCAATAAAAAATATTCATAATATGGAGTACAAGTCTAGGCTTGTGTACAGGTAAGCACTGCACTAATCCAGATGTTCACAAAACTACCTGGAGAAACCATCTACTTGTCTTCTTCCAAAACAAAAACTAAAAAACCGAAGATTTTTAATATAGAAATTAACAGATAGACTGGGAGGTAAGAGCTCATCTGCCAAATCTTATTTTAGTATTATTGATTAAACCTGTGTTCTGCAAACCGCACTATTGATGCAGAATACAGGGCTGATCAGCCTGTAGCTAAGTCCCAGCATGTAGGAGCATATCCATAGCTGGCAACACATTATTGGCCAGGCCTCTTGTACAGAATTAAACATTATTAAGCTCAGACAGATTTAGTAGCAACAACTCAAAAAGAGTAAATCTGCAGCATGACCAGCAAATTGCAATCATAGAAGTGCAAATTATAATTACAAGTTTCACATATTTTAAAAAAGACTCAGCATTTTAAGAAAACATTCTGTGCAGTGATGTAATTATAATGTCATTCTACTACTAAAGAAACATAAAGGTGGTCACAAACTCCAGCTCAAAAAGAGAAACGAGCAACAACATTGTTAGGTAATATTAAAAAAAAAAATCTGACCTAAATCAGTACAAATCTCCTCTAAAGATAAGATAAAAACAAAAACCATTCAGTGTCAAAACAGAAAAAAAAAAACCTTTACTTTAACAGATGAAGTGCTTCACAAAAATCAATCACGCATTTAGAAAAGAAACACTTGTGCACAGGTCCAATCATATTGTTTTTCATTTCTAATTTCCCATATAATTAGTGGTCTACCATAACTGATCTTAAAGTACACTCTGAGCTTTCCAAGCTTGCTTGCATGAAACATTAAAAAAAGGTCAGAGTGTACTTAAAATGTTCAGCATTTTAAACACAACTGCTACTACAGTAGGTTATGGATTTGCCAGAGTGCATTAGCTGCACTGACTCCAACAATCATACATGAAAGTATTTTTGTAACTCATTAACACAGAACAAAAAATGTGCTCAATGATAAATTCCATAAACATATAGGAAAGGTGTGATTCATTTTACTTGCTTAGTCTTGGCACACAGTAGCAGTTAATGTTTACCTTTTAGTCACTGACCCATGAAAGAGCTCAGTACATACGGATATGCATATTTTACTATATTGCTGTACATGCTACAACTCTACTAATACTGTGCACTCAAAGCAAGGTCAGTGCACACTTACATAAGAATGTAGAAAAGATTTTACTTCTCATGATAACATTGACAGACATATTTTTGATTTAAAAGATATGATTTGTTGAATAAAAAAAATACATAAAGTGAAATTTAGATGTAGATTATCAAGAATTCAACATTTTGATAGATTCTATCATGAGTGAAGATAGTGTAGGTTTTTAGGCTGCAATCTTGAATAAGTGTTATGCTAAATATGTAAAAAACAAATGTGTACACTGCTCCAGGCAGACATACCACAGACACACACAGATATGCACCTTGCCCAATGGAGGAAACATTAACAGAAACTGTAAAGCCTTCATCTGTGCAGGCTCTAGTTCCCTACAAAAACAGCTCTTAAAGCTGCACTACCATTGAAGTAAAATCTATAAATAATAAAAATACAAAGGATTGATGCATGTAGCGGTTTTTTTTTAAACCAGGGCTGAACAACATAATTATAAACCAATTAGGTTTAACCAATATCAATGGCAGCAAAGGGTGAGATGTAAGCAAGAGAGTCAATCACAAGGGGATTCTGTTAACCCCTATGAAAGTCACATTTGCGACAGACACAGCTGACAATTAGCTGTCAACTGTCTGTTTTTCGAAAATGTGACTAGTTAGAAAGTTTTTATAATAAATGGGTAAGTATGCCAAATTTATTTTTAGCAGCTTACCCATTCATTAGTTTTCCGGACATCCGGACCTGCCGCAGCACCTGACAGTTCCATTCGGGACAGGTTAGCGGACTACGGGGAGGAGATGTATTGTAGAAAGGGGGGGGGTTTAGGTTTAGGCTGTGGGAAGGAGATGGAATGTACAAAGGGAAGGTTACGGTTAGACTTTGGGTAAGGGAGGGTTAGGGTAAGGATAAGGGTGGGGGAAATACTCACCAATCAGCTCTGGGATTTTCGCAGACCTCACTCCAGCAGGACAGAAACAGTAGTTTCCGGTTCCTACTCAGAAATGGGATGCCGAAAACCACTCTCCGCAACAAATCACACCCCAAGGGGGTTCTGTTCGGCACTAAGAAATCACATTTGTGACATAAAGACAGCTAACAACTAATTGTCAGCTGTCTCTATTTTGAAAACTATGACTTGTTAGAAAGTTTTTATAACGAACGAGTAAGTATGCCAAATCTATTTTTTTGCAACTTTACCATTCATTAACTTTCTGACATCCAGACCCGCAGCAGCATCCAAAGGTACCCGACCAGACCGTTTAGTGGACTTAGGCCACGGAGAAAGGATGTGACTTAGGGTTAGGCTGCGTGAAAGGGATGCAGGATACAAGGGGAGTCTTAGGGTTAGACTGCAGGGATGCGAGGGAATGTAGAAAAGGAAAGTTGGGGTTAGGCTGCGGGAAAGGGAGGGTTAGGGTTAAAGTAAAGGAAGCGGAGGATTAGGGTGAGGATAATGGTTGGGGAAACACTCACAAGTCGGCGCTGGGGATTCTTTCTAGGGATCTTCGCATACCTCACTCTAGCTGGGCAGGAACAGTCGTTTCCGGTACCTACTCGGAAACGGGGTGTCAAATACGGCCCTGTCGGAAATGGGCTGTTCTCAGCATCGAACCACATCCATCACAAATAACTGTTGTTATTAAACACTGTTTAATGTCAAATCTCCAACCTGCTTTAATTTATATTAGAATATGGTCTCACAACTGAGTTTGCAAAATATTTAACCCTGAAGTCTGAACACAACACATCCCAGCTGCTGTTGAAGTGCATTCCAGAATTTGGAATCATGTAATGCATTCTGACAATTCACACCTCATAAGAATGCCAGAGAAAATATTGTACACATAAACCAAAATAGATAGAAGCTGCATATTTCATGTTTAGAAAGTTGTAAATGAATGAACATCAATATAATTTAAATGGTTTGTACAGTTCTATTGAACAAATCATTTTATTTCTAACCTAAACATTAAAATATAAATTATACATTGAGATAAAAACATAAGATTAATGAATTACACATATAGATGTTAGTAAAATGTGTTAATAACTATATGTAATCCTTTACACATGATTAGCATTGATAATCAGATAATGTTATGTATATTTGTTCTAAAATAAAAAAAGCTTGTGAATGAAACTATTCAAAATATGAAATTCAAAAGATTGTAGAAGTTTAAAGAATACGTCAGATATAAGTAAAGGAACATGTAAGTAGTTCTTGCTGTATAACAGAGCTTCTTAAGTAAACTTAAAGCTACACTTCCATCTATTTAATACATCTATTTAATACATTTCACTGATCTTTTCCTTGCCAATACTAGAAAAATCCCTGTGTGCCACAGAGTACATGGATTGTTTGATAAAATAAAAGAGTGGCACAAGAGGATGTGATTGGTCCTCCACACACCCTTCATAACACTTTAACGACAAAATAAATCATTTATTCAGAGCAATGGCTTCATGCATAGAAAGTGGTTAGTAAATTATGTGCTAGCAATTTTTTTTAAAAAGATCAACACCACCAAACCTGAAATACGTGAAAATATTAAAGCAAAATGCATTACCGGTGCCAACTATACTTTTAGTCACCTTTCTGTTAAAAAGTAAATTATTACATTCCTCTTTAAAGACACCTAACGCTCATCCAGAGTCTAAACAAGGTCTAACACATTTAAAGTAGTTGATTCTGCAGGCATTTCCCTTTTTCACTTGCAGATTGAAGAAAGAAAGTTAGATTAGCTATAAAACAGTGCCTTCTTGTACAAGTATATAGTGCACATGTATATTATTTGACTTAGAAACAATCATAATTTGGTATATATTAAAATCGAGCACTGGTTTTATTTGCTCTTTAAGTGTATTTACCAAACCAGTGACACAATATTTCTCTTTATTGGATGGATAGGTAAATTCTGTGTGAGCACCAATTAAAGTGATAATCAATCAGCCATAATAAAACATGCCTGAAGTACTTCTGGAATGCACTACAAGAAATGCTAGATCTATCCAAAATCTGAATCCACACTATTCTCCATTAGTAATATAACTATATACAGTTGCAGGTCCATCAAAAACTGTAATAGATTTATGAATACTTAACTTTCTATAAAAAAAAAAAAAAAGAAAGAATAAGATATCATTACTAAAACCAGGACTGAATATATAACATCTATCCATACAGGAACATGTATCAGTTCATAATATGAATTTTATGACCTATCACTGACATATCAGATGTAATGTGTATCATTTTGCATAGTATTCTATAAACAGAAAAAATAGTGCATTTATAATGATAGAAATATAAATAGCAGTAAAACTATTTTATTCATTTTAAAAAGTGCACTGTAAGGGATTATTTGTTGCCTATGCCAACTGCAGACAGATTTTTGCCTGGCTACGGTTCACGGAGATACAAATCTGTACTCAGGAATGTGGCCCTCAGGTCACATAAATTGTACCAATTATTCAGTATTGATCACACAGATTATAACAGCCGCCCTGCCCAAAATACTCTCCAAAAACAGTAACACGTCCCTGGCAGTGTGCCATCCTACGTTTAGCACAGCACCAGCAGGCATTATTGTGAGCTGATATGGCAAGGTACAGGGCGGGAGGCGAGGTGGCCAGAGGACGGCAGGTAACGCGTGAGACTGAAAGAGTATAAAACATATCGGAACAGGCAAGTGTCTCACCTGGTGAAAAGTCACAACTCGCCGTTACCTTCTCCGTTTCCTTCTCGCTTCTTAGAGTGCGCTCTAAAGTATCTCTTAGTTTCACCCTCTGACATCACAGGAAGTCCTACCTGTCCCTAGCAGACCGAACCGGAAGTCCAGGTTGAATTAAACGCTCAGACTCGCGGGAGATGTAGTCTCATCCATACAATTGTTTATCGTAGGCGTTATGTAACTTCTCTGTGTTGTAGTCTATTTATAAATATAATTACTCGCTTTTCTCTTTTTATGTACTCACATGGAAGAAACTGAGACTAATAATATACTGAGTTAATACTCACGTTTACATTGTATTAAGTAGCACAGTTTTACCAATAAGTAATTTTTTTCAAACTTCCCCAACACTTTAGTAATAATACTGGTTTGTTCCCTGTATAGGTTTGTTTCGTAGTTGGCTTTGATTTCGTTTTAAAAGGCTATGTCCATGTTATAGACAGTAGATCTTAAAAGAAAGCGAACCTCTAGGGAAGTCTGTGTGTTGTATCTAGGGTTACCACCTTTTTATCTAGAGATTCCCGGACCCTTCCCCCTTACTTGGAAATTATACTTTTATTTTTGTTGATGGTAATTTTATGGGAAGATGGTTAAAGCTTGAAACTTAGTAAATGTATTGAAAAAGCCAGATATTATATTAAATGCATGGCCAAAGCCAGAAACCATATTAAATGTATTAAAAAAGCCCCACGTGCGTAAGATACACACACAAAATCCGGGCCCGATCCTGAGCTACGTTTCCATTATGTTACAATGCGTAGCGTATTTACACTGTCAAACCCTACCTTAACTTTTCAAAGCATGACTACTGATGTCCGTAAAGGCATCACGTACGTAAGTCCCTAAGCACGCCCATAGTGTACGATTTAAATGCCCCTCTTTGTCTCCGAAGTGTAATTACAGGTGTCGTATGGCTGTTACGCTCCTTCGTTCGTAGTTACGCTGCTGATAGTAGGCTGGTACATACGTTCAGAGTTACGTGGTGTAACATCTGCCGCACGCATGCGCAGTACATACAAAGCAGCATTTTTACGTCTCCGGCTACCGTAAATACGCTAGCGTACGTAGCTCAGGATCTACCCCACTGTGCCATATATATATATATACACTGAATTCACACAAAACACCCATATCTATGCTAAAGACACAAAAAGACAGAAACCATAATAAATCAGAGTTGCCGACTCTCCCGGAATATCCAAGAGACTCAAAATTTGGCCATTTTTCCCAGTATCTCAGGAGAGCAGGCAAATATCTAGAGCAGTGTTGGCTAACCTGTGGCACTCCAGGTGTTGCGAAACTGTGATTCCCAGCATGCTTTGTCAGGTATCCGCTATGCTTTTGCAGGTATGCTGGGACTTGTAGTTTCACAACACCTAGAGTAACACAGGTTAGCTAACACTGATCTTGAGTTTATGCAAATTATGGCTTCAAGTCTAGCTCCCTACCTATCTGTACTGCAATTCCTATTGTTACTAGGTATTGAGCAGGACTTGACCCACAGTAATACTATAAATAGTAGAGTTGATGGACTGGGGGCAGGGTTTCTGGTTTGCATCATTAAGCTTTGTTCCTATACCAGCTTCTATTTCTTGCCTCAGCGATTTTCTGGAGGGAAGAAACACAAAGTCGTCAACCCTGTATTAAAAGTGCAAATGTATTGAAAAAGCTGTCAAGGGCTGCTGAGACATGATAGGGATACTGGGGGGCTTCAGAGATGTGATGGGGAATACTTGGGGCTACATAGACATGATGGGGATACTGGGGACTGCAGAGACATGATGGGAATACTGGGGGTAGGTTGGATACACATGATGGGAATACTGGGGTGCTGGAGAGACATGATGGGAATAATGGGGGAAGGAGGGGGGGGGGGGGGGCTGAAGACACATGATGGGAATACTGGGGGAGCTGGAGACACATGATGGGAGTACTGGAAGGCTGAAGACATTGGGCTGGATCCAGACTTAAGTAAGTGCTTGAAATTAGTTACTCCTGGGCTAAACCATGTTGATTGCAGGGGGAGTCAAGTTAATTGTATTCTTTGCATGCAGGAATATGTCTTTGTCTTACTGCATACAGATACTGACCAGCTTTACTATCACACTGTTATTTAGACTTGGGCTGGGAAACATCACCTCTCAACTCTAACACTGTTTGCAACTGATGAAATATGACTCACCTTCAATCAACATGGTTTAGCCCAAGAGTAACTAATTTCAAGCACTTACTTAAGTCTGGATCCAGCCCATTATGGGCATACTGGGAGCGGGTATGGGTTCCCGCTTAGAAAGTCTGATTTTCGAAAAATCAGACTTCTCCCAGCCAGTTGCGAACTGGCTGGGATTTTTGATTGCTATGCTCCGTTCAGCTAAATGGTAAGTAAAAATAGTCCCATCCCTAATTCTAACCCTAACCCTCCCCTCTCACTACCATAACCTTAACCCTCCTTTCCTAGCAGCTTGACCCTAACCTACCCTCCCCTGCAGCCTGACCCTAACCCTCCCTCCCCTGCAGCCTGACCCTAACCCTCCCTCCCCTGCAGTCATGCCTGCATGTGTGTGATCACTGATTGGTCACACATGCAGGATATCTGTATCATCTGCCGTTTTCTCCTTCATCTCCTGCATATAAACGGCAGATGATACAGATATCCTGTATGTATGAACAATCAGTGCTCACACACATGCAGACATCAGTATTGCCAGCTTCTCATAGAAGGGACATAGGGGGAGGAGCACAAACTGCCAGCCCAGAAACCAGAGAGAAGGAGAAAACGGCAGGTGGAGAAGTAAGTGAAGATTGCAGGCCCTGACACCTTCCTTCAGGTGAGTCAAGAGACAGAGGGAGTGATGTTGTGAGAGGGCTATAGAGGGAACGGTATAATGAGAGGGGTATAGAGGGAGCAGTGTAGTGAAGAGGGTATATTGGGAATAGTGGAGAGCTGGGTATAAAAGGAGAATGCGGGAGAGTATAGGGAAGATGGTGGGTGAGGATTCAGAATAAGGATAGGAGTCAAAAGAAAATGAAAGAAAAATACTAGGTCTGCACCTGCCTCTGCTGTCTGACAGCAAGACTGCACCTCCACAGCAGCACACCCACTCCGACACCCCATTCCTCCCTAGCGCAGAATGGCGGCCTTGCTGGGAAGAAGGTCAGGGGAAGAGCCACCAAAAGGTAAGTGGTATTTCTTTACTTTGAACTATTACTGTTTGATAATTATATAATTGGGATGAGGTTTGTTGCTATTTTAAACTTACTTACCACAAATTTAGTTTAGTTTTTGTCAATAACCATTTTTTTGGAACTTGGAGGGGGGGAGGGGGCTGCATATTTTGTCAGTCCCAGGCCCAACAATTTCTGATGGTGGCCCTAATGGGGTTACTGCCAAATAGAGAGACTGTTCTCTAAGAGATGCCATGTGAGGCTTAAAGATAGTCTCTTCTATAGTTTACTATGTTTCAAGAGACAGCTAAATATATTTGTAAATAAAAAAACTATAACATATATTACACACACACTAAGTTTTCTCTCCTTCACTTTTTCGTGTGTGTGTGTGTGTGTGTGTGTGTGTTTGTGTGTGTGTGTACAGTAAAAAGCAAATCTATTAAAATTTTATTTTGCACTCTTTAAGTACCATATTTATCAGAAAATCAAATTTTCATAGTAAAAAAAATCACAATAACCCTGTATAAAAATAGTTTATTGCATTTTTTTATACATTTTTAGTGGGTTTACAAGCACTGTGTGATTAAACATTATAAACGAAGGATAAATGTACAGTGTTAAACATGTCAGTTTAAACTTTCAACATTGGTGAATAGATGTGACACATTAAAAGCATTTTCTCTTGTCTTCTTGAATATAAGGTAAAACGAATCCTTAACATGATAATGTGTTTCCTGCCTGTAACTTTTGTAGGAGGTGTACAGTAGAAATGGAATGCTAATGTATGATAATGTATTGCTACATTTGTACGCCAAAGTAAAGATCATAGCTAAAATTATATTCATTTTGGAGCTGTAAAATACTCCACATTTAAGATGTAATATTCCTTCAGAAAGGACTATTGTGTGCTATTATGCACATATAAATGCCTCTGTACTAATGGCAATCCTTATATATGTATGTAGGCTAACATTTTAACCATTAGAATTGCTGTATTAACAGGCATTGCTTTTCTTATATAGGATTACTTTTATGGTACAATCAAGTTGCTGACAGACATTGTTCTTTTTTTGCACCACACATTTGATTTAAAGCTGCACTTCTAGCTATTAAATATCTTAACAAATGTATTTCTACTATGTATGCAGTGGTTTACATATAGTGATTTGGAACAATATATTATTATTATTATATTATTGTTTTCAGAGTGGCTCCATTGAGTAATGCAATAAATTATGTTGCCACTTATAATACTGTATTTAAACTTAAGAATGATTTAGGTTCTTTGTTATGCACAAAAAGTAGCAAGGCAACTCCCGAGACACACTCTCAGTTTTCAGCTTCTTAACCAACTTACAAATGCCATAGGGCTACCTTATCTTTAGGTTCGTAGATGTGTGCATATGGTAGCTAATTAAGAACATTTTTGCCTAACCGAGCCCAGATTTCCCCATTTAAATGGCTCTCTCCACCCAATCTTCTTATCTTCATTCTTATTTTTTCCCGCCACGCCCCTTCATTCTTAGGTCACTACGAACCTTGAATAAATAGGTTTGTAAAGGTGATTTACAGCCATCTTGTTCTTAAGTCCAACATAAATTGCGTACATAAAGTTACTACGAATGCGCAGTATATCCCTTCTTAAATATATGCATCTAAAAAGACGCAAAATTTTAATTGTGAGTCAGGTCCATTTGGTGTCAGTCCTAGTGGTTCTGATAGATATTTATTTTCCTTGTTGGTTTCCTGTGGCTTCCTGTCTCCATTGTTTTGTGATCCCTGTATTTTGGGGAGAGCGTTCATAAGTAATTAGAACAATCAGATATGAATAAGGAAAAAAATGTATTAATAAATAAAAGCAAACATTGCAACAGTGAATGCCCATATCTGTGTCCAATCTATCCAGAGCTGTGACTTGTGCTAAAGAGACCTGAGTTCCTGCACACTGGCCTTTGAGTAACCTCACTAACCCCTCTATAGCCCTTAGACTAGCCCTCCTTACTTGCTAACCTGATTCTAACAACAAGCTAAATATTAACTCTGTCTGTATGATGTGAAAATGTTCCACCTGCCTGCCATTTATGCCTCTGTGGTCCTTGAGGTTCTATGGGGTTTTTTATGGCTTCTTTATGTAAGGCTTCAGTGCAAGTAACTATAGTATATACATTAGTCAAGTTTATATCAAGGCTATATGTCATTTTGTGTTCCATAAGATGTTATGACATGCACATGACTGCACCATTATGCAAAAGAATTACCATTCTAAATTATCCAAATTTGATTAATTAATTTCATACAATTTTTTTTGCAAGGTCAAATGCTAATGAATAAGGCCTGCTAACAATTGATGGGATATAAAGGTGTAAATGCATGCCTGTTACACAGCCACAGGATGTGATGTCACTTCCTGACTGCTTCTAGTTCAGTTATGTATCAGATTTTGCTGGGTAAAGACCTGTGTTGAACCAGCACCAAACGTGTCATCCTCCTTGTTCGCTACACACTTTTACATTGAGTCAGAAGTGGGATATCATGGCCCAAGGTCTGAGGAGACCACTTATATTTGATGAAAATGTGGCTGACAACTGGCTACGATTTAAAAGGGAAATGGTGTCTAATCCATAGCAGTTCTTTCGGACAAAAAAAAGAAAGTGAAGTAAAAAAAAAAAATAATCCTTGCAGGCACTGGCGCTGTTGACAAATCAAATGCATTTTTATATGCAGACTGAAAAGAGAGAGAGGATTTGAAGAAATCTGCCAGTTAAAAACATAATCAAGGACAGGCACATTTTTCAACACCACAAACCAAAAGGAAGATGATTCCGTACAGTCTTACGTATCCACACTGAGATTGCTGGCAAAAAGGTGCGACTTTGATGTTCTCACAGATAAGCTAATTTGTGACAGAATTATATGTGGTATACGCAGTGCCAACTTGTATGCACAGCTACTCTGAGAAAAAGAACTACCATTAATATTTGAATGCTCAATGAAAAGTCTGAAACCGGCACCAGGGAATTGAGAAAAGATGCTGAGGTGTGTGTGTCATGGATGCCATTTCACGCCAATCTACCTTATGTGGGAACTGGCATCACCCATCATGTCCTGCACCCAGCATCCCCCATCATGTCCAGCACCCAGCATCACCCATCTGTCCAGAACCCAGCATCACCCATCATGTCCAGCACCCAGCATCCCCCATCATGTCCAGCACTTATCAAGTCCAGCATCCAGCATCCCCCATCATGTCCTGCACCCAGCATCCTCCATCATGTCCAGCACTTATCATGTCCAGCACCCAGCATCCTTTATCATGTCCTGCACCCAGCATCCCCCATCATGTCCAGCATTGATCATGTCCAGCACCCAGCATCCCCCATCATGTCCAGCACTTATCAAGTCCAGCATCCAGCATCCCCCATCATGTCCTGCACCCAGCATCCTCCATCATGTCCAGCACTTATCATGTCCAGCACCCAGCATCCTCCATCATGTCCTGCACCCAGCATCCCCCATCATGTCCAGCACCCAGCTACTACTTACTATACATATTGTACTTACCTTTTAATTCTTACTGTAATGCACTGTAGTCTCCCGTTCTGCCGTCACCTGCTTCTCCTACGCGGGCTTGACTGACGCTGATGTGACCTCAGGCCACTCCAGCGTCAGGGGGAGGAGCTGCTGCACTGCATCTGCCTTTCACACAGGACAGGCAGAGCAGAAATGGACGGTGCTGTGAAGCTGTGTAAGGCGCTCTCATCAGAGTGATGAGAGCACCTTACATTTCTTTTACAGGAGCATTCATTTCACTGCTGACAGGCAGTGAGCGGGGGGATGAGCACTTGGATGCACCGCATCCCCCCGTGGAGCGGGTCCCGCCGGACCCATTCGTACCTCAAAGTTGCCCTCGCAGGTCAAAGTAAAAACTAACGAGTGTTCCAACTCGTATGTTGGAACACTCGTTAGTCAATTTACTCGTAACTTGAGGTTCCACTGTATTGCATAGATTATTCCAGCATATAGAGAAAGTGGGAATGAGTCTTTCATGTTGCAGAAAAAAAACTCCCCGTGCCCTTGACTTACAGGTCATCAAGTAAATTACGTAACAGCTATTGCAATTGATATAGCTTTTGATGGAATAATTGTTCTTGTTTTGATAAGACTGAAAACTGGTCATCCTAGGCGGGACAAAAAGGAAGGTGGTACATCTGTTGGCACCACATTTGAAACTACCCCCAGGTTTTAATCCTAAAAAGAGGTCAACCTTCCTTATTTGATTACCCCCCTCCCCCTTCTCCTGGTATATCTATTTACACATACGTAGTCTATCATTTAATCTTTCCTCACTTATTGGTTTACTATATAATGCCATATCTTTATAAGATCCTATAATCTCTATTGGTCACATAGACGATTCCACTATTCTTACACAAATATATATATATTTTTTTTCACTCAGAATTTACATTACAGATAGATGCCCCTATTAATTAATTTTTAATCTTTTACGGGACAATCAAATTTTGCTGAACTACATCATTTTCTAATCCTTTAGCTAGTACATATGCATTCCTCTTTTATTTAGAAAAATAAAAATAAGGAATTTTTTATGTCAAATGACACTTATCTCTTTGACGTCTTTATATGTTCACCTGTAATTTGAGGGCACTTTTGATATCTTCTTATTCTTCCGTATTATTCCAATTATCACCATGTGTCTGTTTCTTACAAAGAATTCTTATGAATGTATTATTTTTATAAGAGATCCTTGTCTCTTTTGTGTTTCACTTATATTTAGTGTGCGTATATACGCATATATTTCCTCTTCATTCAGAAAGAGAAAAAGAAAGGTTGCCCTCCAGTAAAATTTGATGCCACACGACACTGAGTCTATTTGATGGTCCTATATATAAAATATCCGATTATACTTGATCTGATAATATTATATTCTATTATGAATCTGTCCCCTAAGGTGTGGGAATAATACCCAAAGATGTCTTACTTGGATTTGTGATACCCCCGACACCCCTGGTTTTGATACCCTATGGTTTTTCTGAAAATTGGAACATACTAACAGCTGCTCTCTTTTTCTTATCTCTATCATATTTAGAGTCTAATGTCCGTGCATATTAATAATAATTTTTATTTCTGCCTTCGTATTTATATATTATTTATTCAGTTTCCTGAATATTACTATGGTTTTTCCCATATAAACCTATCATGTCATCATTAAATATTTTCTTTGTTTTTTCTGTGTTTTTTTCTGTTTTATATAGACTAAAACGCTGTCCCTGACCATGCCGTTTTAATGCACACTAAAAAAATGGTGAGGTCCCATATATGATTTTTATAACGTGTATTTGTTTATTATTTTGTTTGCTTATTTTTTGAATCTATTGATGCAGAGATATTCTCCTGATAAAAATGATAAAGGTTTTTGCTATCAACTCCTTGTTTTTTAAACCTCAATTTACAAACTGTGACACTTACCTAAGGAACCTCCTCCACTGTGCGTCAGAGAAGACTTTCAGGTGCAAACCAATTAAAGACACTATTTAGTAGCACCTGCTGAGGAATCCAAAAATCCTTCTGAAGAAACCGTTGGCCAGACCACTCATTGTCACGATCACAAAGACGGACTTGCAAACTACTTCTTCGTTACTATCAGCCTGTTCCCCTGTTGATAGACAGCATTACAACATTACCAAGCCTGTTCCCCTGTGGATAGACGACTTCACACACCGCTTCTGCGGATTGAAGTGTGGACTGAATTACAGCTGGAGCTGTCTCGTCCCAGCTCCCAATCGGACCTATCGGTAGGTGGGAGCCTTGCCGTACCAACTGTAGTCTCCTTACAATCAGCCAGTTATCACCTCCTCCGCTCCACTCAGGAGCTAAGGCACAAGGGCACAGGGAGTTTTTTCTGCAACATGAAAGACATATTGCCACTTTTTCTATATGCTGGAATTATCTATGCAATACTCCCATATGTTGAGTGCCACCTAATAACTCTTTTGTGTTCATGATGTCTGGAGCATTATCCTCTTCTGCAAGACTTATTAACAGGAATATCCACAGAGTCCATACTCTGGTCCATATAGCTGTTCTTTGTGAGCCTTTCAGCTTTTATACCAGTATATTTAGCCTTCTTAACCAACTTTTAATAACAACCATCCCTGCAGAGTAATTAGAGGCTAATTATAATTTATCTACTGGCCAAGTACATGCTAATTTTATTTCAATTTGTATTGTTGCATATATGCTATATTTACAGTTGTAATATTGCATATTTTTATTGTGTTATTCAATAAATGTTGTTGGTTATATTCAAGGAGTTTCATTTTTAGTCTATTTTGCTCGCCACATATTTTTTGCTTTTTCTGTTACTGTATCCAACCTTATTTGCAAGTAATTAACTATTTGACTATTAAGGTTGTTACATTTTTCGCAAGACATAGTGGACACTTCCTTATCTAAATGTTAAGTATACCATTAGCCTCCTTTTACAAGATTCTCAGCAAATTATAAGTGTGTTTTTGCTGTTTTACATGTATTTGACTCAGCTGAAAGTTTTATATTACAAAAACTTTTTTTCTTCAAGTGTGAATAAAATTATATATTTTTTCAACTGTTTGAGAAGCAACCAGTATATTTTTTTGCTATTTCCTATTTAAATGGTACAGTATGGGCGCGCTTAGCTGTGTAAATATGTGCAGCCATTACTGCCGTCAGGAGTTACGCATGAAAAGTTAAGGTAGGGTTTGGAATGCGTAAGATGGCAAAAGTATCATCCCAGCTACTCCCTGCTGGGACCGATAATTGCCCTAGTGTATGCCCAGCTTAAGGGGAAAGTAGCCCTTATGGAAGGAAGTTGAAAATCATTTCTTTATAATTAGAAAGTTAGGACCTGAAGTAATTGTTCCACCGTTAAATCTGGCAAAATTTCTAGCCTAGGTAGGGGACCAGTTTAGGATTTTATGGTGTCTTGAGTACACTATAATGTGTGGAGATTGTGTTATTCAGCTCCAGTGGCTTTAATATTTCATCAAGGTCATTTTCTGTAAAGCAAGAAACCACTGATGTGTGATGTATCGTAAAAATGTGAGTAGCAAAAGTAGCAAACACTAGCCTCCTATTAGAGCTCCAATAGCACTTATGCCATTGGCAAGCCATCCTGTGAATGGTTACGTAGCTTTACCACTTTGAAAGTCAGGGTTGCCTTAAAATGGGAGGAAAAAGGTTTTATAGTTAAGTCCATGGGCTGTATTCAGTGATGCATTTGCAATCGCGAATGCAAATATACACATGCATGTAGCAAGGAATACCCACCAAAACCCCAGTCACTCACCTTGCAAATCTGTGCTCTCATAGACTTCTACTTCCATAGACCACCCTTATCTTTCGAAGTGCAGTATGTGTCCTCCGTGTGTGCGGATCATGATAGTCACGCCCACATTCCTTTATTAAAATGCCTCACCCAGCCCATTTTTATTTAAATTCTCACGTGCGTGTTTTTGCGTGGAAGATCCGTGTGTACGTACCCACGTGCGATTCAGAGTTCCGTGCCTGCTGGACGTACGTTCGTATACTCAATGAAGATTTCATACAAAAAGTTACTACGCATACACAGTTCGTTCGTATGATATCCCATGTTTTAAATGTTGTCATCAGGATTATCCACTATACTGTGGGGAATGTCCGTTCTATGGGAGTGCAGAATATTTACAGGAGTGAGTGTATTTGAAAATGCTTGTTCCACAGGAGTTTTTATTTCTGAACCATGTAGCCAGTCACAGATATATCTGAAGTGACTGGCCTAGCTATATAATTTCAAGTTGCAATCTCTATATTTACAATCTCTATATTTCCTTATCATCGATGGCAGCATAGTACCCTGGGTAATATCCACGTGGCGGGAGCCAATCCAGGAAAAGAAAAAGACCCTCCTGACACATAAATAGACTCCTCCTCCTGTGTCCTGTGTCTTTTTCTTTTCCTGTGTGGATAGGAGCCAGCCAGATGTATTTTTTATTTTCCTTTGCTTACCTTAGCTTCTCACCCGCGGCCAATGCCGCATCCCAGGCGCAGTCCCTGATGTCTTCCCCGTCTGCACGGCACAGCAGCGGGGAAAGGGGGTGGTGTGACCGGCCCACATGTTCCCAGCACCGCGTTCTCCATAGAGAGCGGCGCGACGGACATTAATTTACTTATGCGGTCGCAGGGGAAGTGACGTTGCTCCCCCCTGTCCGCAAGAGGGAAGGACCGCATGGAAGCGGCCATTTTGGTGTAGCCCATTTATTACTATGGACCTTGGTCTCCGGATATTCCCCTCTGCCTACTGCTCTTCTTAAGCAGTATTTAAACGGAACAGCTGCAATCTCTGAGTGTATTCAGTACACTCTGTGGGAGTCATACCTTGTTGTTGTACTCTCGCTGACATTATGGAGGAAAATCGGTCACAGGCTAAACGGTCTGGGTGAGTCTGTTTTAAGTGCAAATGTACTCACCCTTCTGCAGCAAAAGGTAATTACTCCCGTTCCGGTGAATCAACAGGGGAGGGGGTGCTATTCCAGAATCTTTGCAGTCAGGAAGAATTCAGGGGGATTCAGGATCATTTTAGACCTCAGGGCAGTGAACCAGGCAGTGTGGGCAAGGCATTTCAAGATGGAATCCATCAGAACGATCCTTCCGGGCCTACACAAGAACATGTATCGCACCTCAATAGATCTCAGAGATGCTTACCTGCACATTCCCATTCTTCCATCACATCAGAAGTATCTCCGTTTTCACATATTCAACCACCACTTCCAATACACAGCTCTGCCGTTCGGGTTGTCCACTTCACCCAGGACATTCACAAAGATCCTGATTCCCTTGATAGCCAAACTCAGAGCACAAGGCATTCGGGTATGGGCCTACTTGGACGACCTGCTAGTAGCAGCAACATCGGTCGATTTATCACTACAACACACAGCCAGAGTCATCCAAATTCTCCAGGAACATGGTTGGTTGATAAATTGGGAGAAATCCAATCTACAACCATCCCAGGAACTGAAATATCTAGGAGTTTATTTGAATACAATTCTGGAGAAAATCTTTCTGCCAGTGGATCGGATCCAGGCGATCTCAGAGACCAGTCTTCAACTAAGAAGACAACCCTGGGTGTCAATAGAGAAATGTACACACCTTCTAGGGCTCATGTCAGCCTCCATAGAGGCAGTACCATGGACAAAAGCCCATATGAGAGCTTTGTAAGCCTGCTTCTTGCAGCAATGGGATCGAGATCCCCACAACAAATCCCAGCTAATTTCCATTCCCATCCAGGTCAGGAAGGATCTGAAGTGGTGGTCCACAGGTACCAATCTACAAAGGGGACGATCCTTCAGCCCTCGAGCCCATAATAGTAACCACGGATGCCAGCGCTCTAGGTTGGGGAGCAACGTGCGGCACTCAGTATGCTCAAGGTACCTGGGACACTCAGTTCACAAGGGCCCACTCCAATGTGAGGGAAATGAGAGCAGTAATAGAGGCCTGTTTCTTTTTTCACCACGTTCTAAGACACCGATCCGTTGCCATTCACTCAGACAACAAGGCAGTAGTCTCCTACATAAACCATCAAGGGGGGACAAGGAGTCAATCTCTCATGGAACAGGCCGCTATTCTTCTAGATTGGGCAGAACAGGAACTGACAGACATTTATGCAGTCTACATAGCAGGCAAGGTCAATATAACAGCAGATTCCCTAAGTCGCATAGCTGTCGAACCAGGAGAATGGGAACTAGATCAGAACGTATTTCAGCTTCTTGTGAGCAGATGGGGGGTTCCAGACATAGACCTCATGGCTACCTCCAAGAACAGGAAGGTAGAGAATTTCTATTCAAGGTTCCGAGACCCAAGATCACAGGGAGTGGATGCCCTCTCTCAAGTGTGGAGCTGTCGCCTAGGTTATGTGTTTCCTCCGTTCCCGCTTATTCAGAGGGTAATAAGCAAGATCATGATGTCGGCAGCGGACTTCCTGGTAATACTTCCCTACTGGCCAAGGAGACCTTGGTTCCCCCAGGTCATGAACATGGCAATAGACAAACCATGGTTTCTTCCGAAGTCCCCGGGACTTCTCAAGCAGGGAGTAGTAACGCATCCAGATCCACTAGTCTTAAAATTGACGGCTTGGAGGCTGAGATCTCCTACCTCTCCGCTCAAGGGTTTTCCTCCAAGGTAATCCATACGTTAACCAAGGCAAGAAAACCAGTCACATCTAAAGTCTATCATAGGGTATGGCGTATCTTCAAATCATGGTGTGAAGTGAACACTTTTTCTTTAGAACCTTTGGAAATAGGTACAGTATTAGAATTTCTCCAGTCAGGATTAGAGAAGGGATTAGCCCTTAGCACTCTGAAGGTACAGGTCTCAGCCCTTAGTGCTATCATGGACACTAACTTAGCGGATAACAAATATATTCGCCAGTTTATGCAGGCTGCAAATCGTATCAAACCCTCTTTTAAGAAACCTTTACCTACATGGGACTTAAATATTGTTTTGGAAGCCTTGTCTAGGTCTCCATTTGAACCTCTTCAAGATGCGCAATTTAAATTTCTGTCCTGGAAAACGGCCTTCCTAGTAGCCATATGTTCAGCCAGAAGAGTTTCAGAGATTCAAGCACTCTGG